>JAFHBV010000540.1:0-21380 GCA_019022785.1 Pseudomonodictys pantanalensis
CATCACTATTTTTTAATAATTTTGTTTTTGTTTCCCTGTTTAGCCACCATTACCCCCCCCCCCAAAAAAAAAAGAGTCATGCAACGCATCAAAGAGAGCAGTGCAACGCTGGCAAAGACAACGCCTCTCCGGCCACGACTCTCTATCATTGAAATTGAAGGCCTTTTCCGTCGATTCCTTGGGCCATAACCCTTTCTAAGTTATCGACTCAGCAGGATAAGTAGGGCAGAGTGGAGACAGTGCTGTTTGCTGCAAACTTTCCTTGCTGATATTAGAGTACCATGCCCCAAAACCAAGGATCACAGAGAGTAGAAGTTACATCCCTATCCGACGTGCAGGAAACGGCTCAGAATATACGCTTAGCACAGCATTTCTGCAGGAGGCGTAGGTGGTTGCGGACTATGAACGGTCGGCATTGGAGGTCCGTTGGATGAAGATCGTCCCCTCTTCGTAGGACAGCCCAACTACGTCTACGGCTCTGCAGAAACTTACGGCCGAGTATAACAGCAAGAAGTCCGCTAACCTTTTCGGGACGTCCCTCCTAACACTGAGATATGTGGCTTCTCCACCGCTACGATAGAGGCTCAGGGTCGTCTGGCGTCAGCAAGCACAGTGACAAGCTTGTCCGATATGTGTACGCGAGGCCATCGTGTCGGGTCGGACAACGTTTGAAGTCAATCTTCACCACCTACTCTTTGTTGCTTCCGAGATAGCCTTTTGTCAACCATTTTCGAATTTTCTGTTAAACAACCCTTCTACCCAACTCTAGAGTACATGCCAATATCACAAACGCGCCCACCGTAACTCCCAGGCAATGCAATATCTCACCACTACAGCCCACCAAGCGCTCGCACCATCCCCCTTCCCCACCCACACTCCATCACATCCTCTACCTCCTGAGAAGAGTCTCATAATAATACCCCCTCCGATCAAACCTCACAGCAATAACCTCCGTAACCCTGTTATTCCTCGTAAGCGCAGGCCACTCATGCTGCGCCCACACGGTGGTCTGCGGCCACCTGCCCCCCTCCGTGCCCGGCGGCAACATAACATACACCCTTCCCGAGCTCTTCTCCGCCATAGCCGTCGAAGCATTCTCCCAAAACTCCTGGCTCTGCGCATACCGTTGATAATCCCTAGTGAACATGTCGAAAATAGTCCTTTTCCCCGTTTGTTGCGCAAACTGTGCTGCGTACCCTGAATAGCTGGGTCCGCCAGCGGGGCCGGAGTAGAAGAGTGAGCTATCCCGGGGCACGTCCATCATGTTGTGGCATTGGGCGACTGAGGGGACTGTGGGGCCCCTGCCGAAGGGGAGACAGCGCTTCTTGCCAATGCGTGTGCAGAGGTCTTCTGGTGGGGGCTTGGACGGGACTTGGTCTTTTTCGGCGACGGCTTTCGGGCCGAGTTCTTCGTTTCTGGTGCCGGTGAAGTCGGGGGAATCGGGTGGGATTTCGTCGACGGGCTTGATGGCTGCCGGGGCGTTGGGTGATGTATCGACGGGCTTAGCGTCGCCCGGGCGGAGGGCTCCAGGGAGCTCGGGAGCATCGGGAGTTCCTGGAGCGCCAGGCGCACCGGGCTTGAGAGGGGCGGCGGGCTCTTTTGGTCCAGTGACTGGGACGTCGGGTACGACGGGGTGGGCTATAGGCTCCATGATCATGCGTGGAACAGCAACGGGAGCTACAGCACGCGTGGCAATGCTATCGTAGGCATTGTCCTCCCTACGGATTTTGTCTACATCTTGGAGGGGAGCCGCAAGAGCGGTTCCCAGCAAGAGGAGACTAGCCCATGTAATGCGCATCCTGAGCTAATGGGCGTGGATAATGAAGTAACGAGCGTGTAGTCAAGGAAAGACTGTAAAGACTGTAGAAATGTTGATTGAAGTAAAGAACGACTGTAGGAAACGTGGAGCAAAGAACGACTGAAGGAAAGAAACCGAAGTGATGATGAGTGATATGGTTCAGTAACGCTGAATGAACATCTTATATATTGTGGACATCGTGAACTTGCCTTCACTTGATGGCATGATGATGGCGAGACGGAAATAGCATGCCATCATCAAGGGGTACTCTCCGATGCCTGTGTCGAGGATCATTTTCTCATCTTGGTTCACCCACGGAGATGATGTGACGGGTCGACACAGCTTTCTGGTATCGGAGTGCACCAGGTACTTCGATTTGAGTCTTTCCGGATAGACTGACGACAGCTTCGGAGGTTAGTAAGGACAATGCCGTGAAGAACATGCTTGCATCCTGGTTGCTCGAGGTGCAGCTCCTCTCGTTGGTTCGGCGATGTGGACAACCGACGCATCAGCATGTCCGTCGCTCATGATACGCTCGTACGGCATTGCAGGAAAGGGGAGATCGACGCGAAGTGATGATAGATATGTAAGCATTTCGGGTTGTGTCTGAAACGATTGTGTTGCGATGCTTCCACAAAGACTGCTGATGTCGCGAAGGTAGAAGTGCACTCGGAAGTAGTACTCCGAGTAGCACCAAACCGTTGGTTCTTCACCATGTGGCAGCAACATGGTTCTTATTTGTGGAGTGGCCTCTACCCACCGCATAGATTCATATGGTAGTTTACTTCCTAGGAAACGCCGTTCTGTAGTAGCAATGCTGTTGCTCATGCGATTTCTTTCGATGACGGTTGCGATGTGCACGCCGATGCGGGCATTGAACAACGTCCTCGGACTTCAATGAACTTTGCAGATCGTTGTTTGAGGTATCGAAATACGAAGCCGAGCTGAGAGGTTGTGATAAAGTCAAATAAGGTGTGTAAGCAGTCCGTGCGCCGGTGAACAAGCTTAAACCCTAATCCTTGCCCGATCCGGTAACGGAGGCATATACCGAAGGCCGACACTATACTGTACGGGTTTTTTTATTACGAGTAGACGGCGAAGTGCGTTAGATGTGGAAAGACTAGACCGTGGGTGAGTGAGAGTGTGTATAAAGTCTCCGCTTTGCATGAAGTGATCGCGAGTGGGAACCTTCCAACGTGACGCTGGAAAGAAGGCAACGGGATCCCAAGAGGCAACTCGAGAAAGGTTCCAGGCGAATACGAATTGGCAGTCGAGCACTTGGCAATCCGCAGTGCCGTCACGTGCCGTCGCGTCGAGCCTGAAGGAAGCGCGTGAGTTGAGCCCATCAGCGTGCAAAGCAAAAATGAGCGCGAACTACCAGGCAACCTCCAAGTTGACTGACTTCCCAGTTCGGACACCGATCACGCCTTACCACCCAGTCGCCCCAGTTTCGGGACGCAAAGGGCACCCAATGGACCTTAAGGCATACCTGAGGCTCAAAACTCGGCTACCCCAGGCGGAAGTCTCAGCTGGTATTGGTCTTCCTCCACAGGCGCAGCACAAGAGGGCGTGGCAGGGCATTTATGCAGGCAGGAAAGAGGCGAACAAATCGCGCATGCGCCCCAGTATGACGATGACCATCTGAGTCCGTTTTGTCATACACGCGGGTCGTGACTGTTGTGCGGCTCTGCGGGTTTG
The DNA here is from genome assembly GCA_019022785.1 of Pseudomonodictys pantanalensis. NCBI lineage: Eukaryota > Fungi > Ascomycota > Dothideomycetes > Pleosporales > Parabambusicolaceae > Pseudomonodictys > Pseudomonodictys pantanalensis. Next base: position 3,497 of record JAFHBV010000540.1, read on the forward strand.
CGAGATTTCGACGGTTTAGGCCTGCGTGGTACATTACTGACTCGCGCATAAAGTTCGTGACTTTGTACTGGTGTACACAGCCCTTGGAGGCTTCGAGTGTGTTCCAGCGCCCTATTGCTGCAGCCTACCGGGTAGACATACTGCCGCGCCCCTGCTCTTTCTGTGATGTATCTAGTCTTTTTTGTACCTGTGGACCTCTTACCACTGTATTGACTTCTTTACTATTCCTCAAGCTGCAAGAATTGAATTCATGCCAGTTGTCTCCTAAACCCACAGCCCTCGTACCCTCTTCTAGTAGTGTGAACATGAACCATGGCATCTCCAGCACCCACAACAGCTGTGGGCCCTTCCAACCGTACTCCGGCGGCTAGCATACAACTATGGCAAGCACTCGATAGCTTGGTCGATCTGGGATTGAGCAACGACGGCATCGTGTCGTTGTCGAGGCTTGGTGTCGCCGGGGCTCACAAGATACTCGACGCGTTCGAGAGAGACGGTCGATCCGGCGTGGAGGGCCTTGTGGGACCTCTAGAGGGCGTGGAGGAAGGTACGCTACGGAGCTGGCTGGACGCTATTGTCGGTAAGCATATTCTGATTCCGTATAGGATGGGATGGAAGCGTGTATAGGCGGCAATACTGCTTCAGCCTGGGCAACAAGCGTGCTCGATGCCGTGGCTCTAATAACGAGCAGTATTACCGACACATGTGCGATCAAAATTAAGATGCAGCATACTGACGTGCAATAGACAAGAAGAATGGAAGAACTCCCTCTCCCGCTCCGTCCAACTTCGCGATTAAAACCGAACGAGCCACACCCTCACCAGCCACCGATTACCTAAGACCACCACCGCCACGATCCAACCGTCGAAGTTCTACACCCTCTCGCACACGCTCCGCATCTCCCGCGCCATCAACGACCCTCACATACCCTTCGTCGAACAAACGTATAAAGCTCTCCTCCAAATCCCCTCGCATACAACTGTACTGCCCAGACTGTGTGGGCGCCATCAAAAATGGGTTCGAGAAGCACTTCACGAAGCACCTGGAGCACATATTCCCAAGCTGTGCCCTGACAAACGAGGAGCTCATCGGCTGCGGCTACTGCCCCAATAGCGACCCCACTTTAGATGAAGGCAAAGTGTTTAAAGGGCCAAAAGCTCTGCTGAGGCATATCCATCACGAGCATGCCCAACAGAATAGCAGCAGCCCAACACGGCTTCAGTGGGATTTTAATGCCTCCTTCAAGAACTTGATATCTGGCGAAACTCATACACGCCATAGCTACCTATCATTGATCAAGCAAGAGCAAGACAAGCTTGCGGGCCGACCACCACCGTTCAATGTCTCGCCAAGCCTGTCCTGGATCCCATCTGACGAAACCCGCGCCCTTCTCAATGAGCTTCAAGTCCTAGAAGGCAAGATGTACGGCGAACACTTCACACAAGTCGCGGAAGAGGATAGGAAGCGAGTTGGGGAACTTGTGCAGAAAGCGTATGAGGCCGCCCACAAGTGGCAGCCACCGTTCACGCAACCGGCATTCAGACAGGTCAAGGGCGTGCAGCGGTCGAGTCTAAGCAGATCAACTTCATTGAGAGGCAGTCCACAGCAACCTGTCCAAGACACCCCTCAAGCTCCATCGCTCCAACCAGTCAATCTGCCACCGTTGGAAGACTCTGTTACATTCGCGGGTATTGGTGCAGGACTTTATGATGCTTCACGATATCCCGCATTCAGCGACGCGACCGCGCCAGCAGCTTTGGCTCAGTCAATGCAGAGCGAATCGGATGTCCGATACTTCGCTGACGAGGCACCCATGTACGGATCGCTTGCCGACCTGGACCATTCCTTCCCTCCTTCCGATAGCGTATGGATGTACAACCCAGAGTACAATCCAGAATACACCACCTTCGACAGCCTACTGCGCGCTCACAACATCGATGAACAGGACTTGTACCGAGACTACCCGTCGGACGGCTGAGCAGCATTTCTAGCCCATCTCGTACACCAATAGGAGCACTCTTCCACAGCCCACTTTACCATGTACAACTTCATTCCCGACGTTCACACCTACTTTCTTACTTTAGCATTTCTTAGCGACATTTCATGGCGGACACGGCGTTTAGATCTCATTTTCCACGGAAAATACCTGCATGTAGATCTCACAATAGACATCTTCTAGTCTCCTTCACAACATTCGTCTATTCATGCTCGATGGGATGCCGGCCCTTCTGTCCGAACGCCTCATCCGTGTAGATCTAGTCCACACTAGTGGTTGACCTTATCTCGGGGCGATAATCGTATCTTAATTATCTCACCCCAGAACATCGCATGTAGTACAACAACGGCATCCGAAGCCACCATCACTATCCTAACATTTGCACGAATCCGACATGCACGTGTCTCCTGTCATCACTGCGAACCCGACGCGCAGAAAAGCAAATCCTCAGCCAGTCCAGCTGATCCGCACCTCAGCTGCCTCGGCACGAAAAAGCAAGCACCCCAATGACGACACCAGAGTCTAGCGCTGAAATACAATAGCTAGTCTAGCCCGCCAAATACGATACTGCACATGGTACATGCAGGAGCAGCGAGTCAAGATCCGCGCTGCAGCAATCTTCCTGCTCCTGCCGGACATGTCAGTCACGCGAGATGAATGCAGCAGCCATCACACTCCACACTCCGACACGTTTTTTTGACGTATGCCGTGGCGTTGTGGCTCCCCAGACAGGCAACCGCTCGTAGCGGAAGATAGATAGGGCGAGCGGATCTGGCGGCCAAGAGAGTAGGTAGGTATTGCAAGATACGAGGGGATTTTTCAAGGGAGACGGTCCGATTCGTGGGTTTCCAGGCTCTTGATTCCATTTGTCGGTCGCGGAATACATGGAGGTACCCGGGTCGAAACGCTATATAAGCAGGTGATTGCACGCCTCTGACAGCCCCCTTGTGGAGGTCCAGCTCGGCATACTCAATTCGATCCAAACGCCCCCACATCTACCCTGCATACTGCTGCATCTAGATAGACATGGGTGGCCAAGCATACGCGTTGCGTCCCATCGTCAAACTTTAGTCTTTTCCCATACCCACACTAGGGTCTTGCATATTCACTAGTCCCACTCTGCAACACTAGTCTACTTAACCTAAAGTTCTTACTTACTCATGGTCATGCATGCGCCAACATTGGATCTGCATAGCTTACATTAGCCCAGCCACGTATCGGCACTTCTTCCGGTCCAACCATGGGATTTCCTACGCGTGTGCAGCCGCACAGATGTGCATATCCAGGGTAGAAATCTGCTGTACAGTACTACAGTAGTGTAGATAACGCAAGCGGGGCGCTTCCCAGTCCGACGGTCTGGGCCACAGGTGGATGCAGATCACTCAGCTCGCTAAGACCCTCGGATCTGCGAAAGACAGCCATCTCGAGTGCAGTCCTTGGCCCAGTGGTGCACGAAGATAAGCAAACACACTATACTATTACCAAAGCACCTTTACACGGAATGATCATACAGCGACGAACCTATAACAAGCCAAAGAAGCCCTTTCATCCATCACAAAAACGCCCGTTCGTCCTAGCTTCGTCAACATCAAAGCCACAACAACACGCATACTCGCATACTCGCACCATCCACCTCTCCCGACATACCGCCGGAGGCGCAAGGAACCCATATTCCGCCCTAGGCGATCAGAATAGCATCGCTATCACATCGTAGCACCCGCCTGTGTCGCGCCATCCGCATCCAGCACTGCGCCTTCCTCCGGATCCTTCGGCTTCACCAACTTAATGGTAACCTCCGTATCTTTGCTATACACCCTCAGGCCTAGCACGCACACCGCGGCCCACGGGTTCTGCTTGCTATCCGTGGCTGGTGCAGCGACTGGTACTGCGGGAACGGCATCGGCGTAGTAGCCGTCTCGCAGCGGGCCCAGATTGGGAGAGGGTGGGCCGGAGATCATGGAGGGTGCGTAGGCGGAGCGCGGTGGGGCGGGGCGGTGGGCGAGGGATGCGCCCTTGGGTTCAGGGGAGTTGTTCGATGGGGGTGTGATTTGGGGCTCGGAGCTTGAGGTGTCGGCGGATTGTGGGTCGGGTGTGGGTGGTGTAGGTTCTTCTGGGGCTTTGGGAACTGGTGGCTCGGGTGTGTCTTCTGGTTTGGGAGCAGCTTCCTCGGTCTTCTCAGTCTTCTCTTCTGGCTTGTCTGTCTTCTCGACCGCGGCAGGTTCCTCTTTTGCCTTTTCCGGGGCGCTGTCAGTTGCAGTCTCGTCTTTCTTCTCTTCAGTGGACTTCGACTCTGTAGCATCCGCTAGCAAAGGCTCGGCCTTTGCATCACCTTCAGTCTTGGTCTCCTTAGTCTCTTCCTTCTTTTCGTCACTTTTTGCAGCCTCAGCCTTTTCCTTCTCAGCCTTCTCCTTCTCTTCACGCTCCCTCTTCTCCTTCTTCCAAGCCTCGAACTCAGCCTTCTCCTTCTCAGCATCTTCTTTCTCTTTCTTCTTTTTCTCCTCAGCAGCCTTCTTCTTCTCTTCCTTCTTCTTCTTCTCCTCCGGCGTCAACTCAATGATACCCTTGGCATTGGCGATATCGTAATTCATGCCGATCTGTCGGAGCTTTTGTGGGTTCTTTTCGGCAAGCTGCTTCACCACATCGAGCACTTCGGGGAGATCGGGGTCCCGGGATGCAACGATCTTTGGTACGATCTCATAGGTGCCCGGCTCCAAGTCGACTTCGGCGCTGATGCTCCGGTTGCCGAACCAAGCACCCCGGGCTCGTACGATATGCTCGCCGGGTTTCGAGTTCACTTCCTGCAGGAGGAAGTGGAGGTCGAAGCTGTATTTGCCTTCTAGGCCTTTGAAGTAGCGTTCATCGAGCTAACGAGGTTAGAACAAACCTTCTTTCCCAGAGCTGGTGTCTTACCTGGCATAGCACGAAGATGGTCGGGCCACCTTTCTTGATCTCGACGACGAATTTTGTGTTCAAGAAACCAGTGACCCAGGCGACGCTTACGCTGGTCCAGTGCTGGACGACGGTCCATTCTTTGTCGAATAGACGAGTGCGGTCGAGCAGCTCGAAACGCTTGCACAGGTCGGCATACGACATCCAAAAGAGACCATCATCGCCGAAGGTATGATTCAATTTCTCCATCCAATACGGTGTCCATTCTTTGCTTCCATCAGACCACGGGCCGGTCCACTCACCCATACCGGCGTGCGCTCGCGCACCCCATGGATTCCTGATGCGATGAGCTTGGTTCACCCACCCATTCAGTCGCGTGACTCACCTGATCAGCACTAGCCGATGCTTTTTGCCATCCTTGTCCTCTTCCTCAACGGCCTTGATGACGGAGTATGCATGGTTCAAGGCAAGGCCTTGTCGCGCGCTGGAGTCAGATCCATAGGATCCGGGGGAGGAGGCGGAGAACAGGAACGTTTTGTTGACCTGGTTTAATTAGCCAGTTGCGGGGAAACTACGGCCTTTCTTCTCACCTCGAGTAGCTCCTTCCACAGCCGCTCCTTGCTTAGAATTCTGTTGGTCAGCACTTTCGTCGTCACACCGCCTGTCAGATCCTCGACGGCCTCGCCACTGTTTCATATTAGCATTGAGGGTGCCAGAGTCCATTGATACGCACCTCCAACCACCAGCGATGGAGTCATAATCGCCGTGGATCTTCGCATATGCCTTCTCAAGCAGCGGTAGCCAGATCTCATTCTGATCGGCGCAAGAAGCAAAATACAACGCGTCGGAACCAGTTTGCCAGTTCTTCTTGTATTTTGCCTCCTTCACGCTGGTTGGATCGTAGTCATCTCCGTAAGCATCAAAGTCGCAGTCTCGGAGATACAAATTGTCGTCAATGACGGTCCAGACCCATTCGCCATCCCTGTAGAATACGAACCCATATATTCCACATTCAGGGTCCCTTGCCACGCATACCTTATCCATCAGAGAAGGGCTGCTGCAAATCGTGGCCACGGCCGCAATGAACCAGCAGTCACCATTCGAGCCTTGTTTGACATCGGAACTCGAGTAGCCGTCCACGGTGAATGCAGGCTCATCAAAGATCCAGTCGACTCGATGGATCGAACCTGGTCGGCTACCACCGCCCGATTCTGTGTTCTGCAATATCTTTGCGGTTGCGCTTATGTCGATGGTCATAGCCGAACCAACGACATTGCTTTCCACGAGCGTGTTTAGAGCCTCGCCTAGCCGTGAGGACGAGACAGCCGCCCCGGCTCCTGAGCTGCTATTGTACCAATACATCAGGCCCTCCAAGCAATTGTAAACTCCCTGATCGTTCTCGATGTCAAACTCGGGGTCCGTGAATTTCTCGTTGGTTCGTTGGCATTCGCGCACGATGCGCTTGACTCGGGCGCGACATTCTTCGGCGGCGGCTTCGTACGATTCCGCGGCATTCTTGCCCTTCGCTGGGCCGAGAGATCTGCTCGGCGGGAGGAGGTTTGCGTAGAGGCTCCGAGGGAAGATGCTGGTAACCTTGGTAGGGTTCTTTGTGATCAGATTCTCCCAAAACTCGTTCAGCTCATCTTGCGGGCTTTTGGCCTTGTCGTCCGCGGAAGTTGTGCTCATGGTGAGGCTTCTCCGCTCGTTAGGCACTTTGTGCGATGACAGCAAGAGAGGCAATCGCTAGATGCTGCCTTCAACGCCGATTGAAACGCTGATGTTGTCGCGGAGTTTGCAACTGCTCTGGTAGCAAAAACATGTGAAGGAGAGTCGAGACCCTGAGGAGAGGGGGGAAAACGCGAGGCTGAAGCTGTTGTTTGCTGCAAGGCGATCTATATGAAGGGCGGGTCCATTGGGGGCCAAAAAGCCAGCGGTAGCATTAGCGCCTTTGGGTTTGGTGTCGGCGATAGTTGCCTGTGCGCACTCTGCAAGAAGGAGTCACGGTGGACAGGAATCGAACGATTCCCAGGCGGTAAAGACGGAAACGATAAAAGGCTGCATTTGGGCGGAGAGTCGTGCTGCTCTCTTGCTGCTCACCCCGCCAGAGCTGAAATGCAAGGAGTGGCCTATCACAGGGCGAGGATGGCTGACTAACGGGCACACGGCAGGTATGGCGTTGGAAGAATGTATTGAGGGGCCGAAAGTGCTTGTCAGCCCTCACGAAAGATGGCGGATGTCTAGCCAACGGCGCATACCTAGATGAAAGTGTGAAGGAGGATGAGACGAGAGCCAAGAGGACCCTGAGGCGACGCGACGAATGGCAGGTGGGAGGCCCGTGCGGTCGGTCTCCGGTACTCCAACTCCGCACCTTGTATACGCGTCACGAATCACGAATCCACCTGACTATGCCGAGATTCTTGAAGTGAAAGACATGTCACGACGAGCCCATCGATCTGATGCAGCTGTCCCCTTCGGGCGATACGGGTCAGTCTCCACATTCGCTGCAAGGCTGAGCTGGGAAGCACACCGATTAGGCCAGGGAGCCGGGTCTGCTCTATATCGCGTAGCTTGCGTGGCACACCGATGAGGGGTATGTACCGGTATACACAGTAGCTTTCATGATCGGTTTCGATTCGAAGGCAGCCTCAACGTTGTCAGTGCTGAGATTGCCGATTGCCGAGGTGCTGAGGTGGAGCTGCTGAACGGTGAGCCGAACGGTGAGCATCCCACTCCCTCAAAGGTATAAGACCAAGTGACTGTTGAAAAAGACAATGTAGGCGCTAACAGGGATCTTGAAACACTGTTGTTGGTCGGTTGGACGTCGCACGTAGTCTTTCTTTTGATGCAGGGTGTCCGAAGTGAGAGGGACTGCATGGGCAGGTAGCATGGTCGGAAGTCAGACCATTGATTGCTGGAAAAGAGTGCCGAGCTGTTGTTGTGTAATGGATGTGTGCAATGGGTGGCGATGAACCGGCACTGGAAGAGATCCTACCAGGGCCCCGGTCAGCCAGGAAACGATGGATTCGACGAGCCGCCGCGATCAAACGAGCCCTTGCAAAGACGACTGAATAGCCCATGACTTGAGGGAATTAGTACTATTGTCTAGGCAGCTGTAATAGGAAGTCGAGCGTGTGACACAGCAAATGTGCGTTCGCCGTTCTCGTCACGAGACGCTCACCGGCGGGTGGCTGCAGCGATCGTGGCATGGGTTTGGACAGAGCCGCCGACAATTTCTCTATTTGAACCGCCAAATTTGACGTCGTGGGGCAGGGTGAAACAGGCAGTATGCCGCCCAGTTCGTCAAGAGCAAAGGAATAGTACAGGACTGCTGGCGGTCATGAATGCTGACGCCTGGGGTTGATGCAATGTGGGAAGGTACCGGATGACATGGTAGTGAAATGATGGGATAAGGCAGAGACAAGTCGTCATGGGAAGGAGAGGCGGCCGTGGTACTACGATTAGGTGGTGTGGAAGGGGTGATACAAGAAAGAACCGCCGTCTGACCCAATGCTGAAACAGGCTGACCAGCCAATGACGAGGCCGACGTAAGCGGTGACGAGGTGACACCAAATTCGCCATCCTGACCGTAGGAAAGAATCCCCCACGCCGCCGCTGAAACCGTTCTAGAGCAGAATGCCATTTGCTTTTGTGCACCAAGGAAAGAGCCCTGTAAAGGGTGAATTAGAGCCGTTTCGAGATTGCCGCCCTTGACTCCAGAGTGACACCCGAACGCGATTGACTAGAAACGCCGTGCTAAATGGTGCGAAGCCGACATGTCGTCGGCATGGGTGGTGAAGGACAAAATGCTGAGCATGCTGAGGTGATGAAGCCGAGAGAGGACATGCGAAATGTCGCGGTGGAGACGAGGCGGTGCTGCAGACCGACGACAAGGGTTGGAGCGGAGATTGGCGAACCGGGTGGTTGGGATCGGAGCCGGGCGATCTCGCAGCACGCGCAATTTGCTTGCATGCCATTTCTTGTCCATCTGTGCTCGAGTCAGCGTTTGCGCATGTCGCCGGGTTTCTCTTTGCGAAGTTATCCTGAAACAGTGCTCACGCATCGTGACAACGACGTGCCTGAGGCAGTCGCCGGGAGCCACGTGCGGCAACGCGCCATTTCATCGTAATTAAGTATATAACCGATTTGCTTAAACGTACCTATGCCTTGGCTGCACAGGGCCGACACGCTTTCAACTTGCAATGCGCGCACTCATAGATCCACGGATACGGGCCGGTATGGCAGAGGTTGCAATTCCATTGGACGACGTTGGTATCCGACTTGATGACCTCGAATTTGTGGTCGCAGCTTGCAGGGGCGGCCATTGCGATGGTTGGTTCGGATGCGAGAACTCGGTTAAGGACTGTGCCGCAGTGATCGGATAGGGCTGAAATGGCGGGCAGGGCAGAGAGGAAGAAGGAGGGGTGACTTGAAGCTGGACTGGATGCATGTCAGCCAGGCTACTGGGGCTCGTCCTAGATATGTATTCTGGGGAATTGGAGGCTCACCAAGCTAGGTAGGCTGGGTCGTTTGCCTAGAGTGGGATGCGCGCAACCCCGAGGTGCAAGGCGTAGAGAGACGTCCTGAGTCGTGGCTGCAGAAAAGCAAAGCAGATTGCTGCGCTCAGCACTGATTCCTGAAAGAGAAGACGGGTGCCTAAGAGCGATTGTGAGATGCCAATGGTGGTTGCTGGAGCCAAAAGGCGCGGCCATGGGTCCGTCTTATACCTTCTCCACACGTTCACTGGTCAGTCGGCCGCTAGCAGAGGCTACGGCCACTTTGATACCAGGTCCACAATATACGATAGTGTACAACGAGGCCCAGCGAGCAGCCGTCTGCAGTCTCGCTGCCCTGGACGAGCGCAGCTCCAAAGCGGACGCCTGTTCTACGGATGAAGCAGTCGATGGCCCGTTGTGCTACGGCCGGCTCGATTGGGCGAGTCCATCTTTGCTACCCTTCTACCACCCTCTCACCTCCACTCTCCGTGGCTCTGCGAGGAATCACGGGATCAGGCCGGTGGAGCTTGTCAGACTCGGGCTGGCTGTTCCGCAGCCGCGGTCATGGTATGTAGCATCCCCAGGTCGCGGACCCCTGTTGCAGGAGGGCGGCGGTCAAAGGCCGCTGGGGTGTTTGGAGCATAGCGCAGGCGTCGCGATGTGTCACGCAAATCGAAACGCTCACCTCACCAGAGCGCAGGACCGGACGTTGGTTGGCGGCGGTTGGGTGCGATGATGGCATGTTGGAGAAGAGCATCAGAAAGATGCGGCAGCCCACCCTGGGACATGCCGGGACCTGGTCTGCGAGTCTAATGCATCGCCAGGGGCGCGACAGGAACCACACAGCGGCCAGTCCGCCGCTTCCAAGGCTGTGGATTTGGCAAGCGCGAGCTGGGGTCGGCAATTAGAGTTTGCGACGGTGCTTTTGTGACTGCCACTATGCGCTCGCTCCGGCTTCTTCCAACCTCACCTCCTCTTCCTCCAATATTATTGCTTTTTCTACACCGACACGTGCGGCAAAAGCATCGTCGCCTGTCTCACGGCCTCGCGGCCTCGCTCCTCTGGCCCTACTGCTTCTGCGGGGGCTCCCCTGGCTGCCCGCTGCAGGCGCGGTCAGACGCTTCACAAGGTCGCCCCGAAGCGTCCTCTTGCAGGCGCCCCAAAGCACCGTTTTCCTCCCCTTCGATCTCTCCGTCTTCTTTTCTTCTTCTCTTTTGTTAGACACCGCAGCCCCGGTCGATCGCGGCGCTTGCCCAAGTCAGCCGCTGATCGCCCGCCCTCATCCACCAGCTGGCGATTGTGGCGGCCGACGCCGATAGAGCGCCTTTCGATGGTAGCACACAGGTACGAGCGCAGAACCTACCCGTAGCTTCTTCCTGCTTTTGTACGCATGCTCGCCCATTTTCCGTCGACTGTGCGGCTGGCGGCTGGTCCACCAAATCCGACCATGTTCTTCTGCATCTGAGCCTCCATGGAGTCACATGCAACGCCTCGCATTCCCCCAAACCGGTTCAGCTCTCCTGTGAACGGTTATGTGGAGCCTCATCTCATGGGAAAGCCGCAGCTATGGTGCGCCAGCGGCCACCATCACTAACCGCTATCGACATAGACCCTTGCCTTGATCTTTAGCACCCAGCAAGCCCCCACCTTGCCGTTTTCGACGACCGAGGTGATGTGGCTCCTCTAAGTAACATGGCTAAACGAGGTCCAGAATCACAATGACGGGGCCAGAAATCCGACCAACCCGCATCCCGGAAAGAGACGGACTGGTTGATGCTACATGCCCTGTACATTCCAAAAGCTCACACCGACAAGACGAGCAGGAGAAGCTCGGTCGACGGGAAGCATCGACGAAACAAGCGAGCGTTTTCCCGTTGTGACGATTTTCAAATCTCGCAGGTCAAATGCACGTTATGAGGACTTGTCCGGTACGCTAAATGCTACAGTAGGCACCAGAGCTTGCCCACGGTCTAGTTTTGCTTTTTGTCGACCATCGTTTGCTTCACTTTTCCGTCACCGCGACTGGAACGATTCTTATCGCTTTTGACTGCCGCTTCTTCCGCTGCCTTGAGCTTGTCAGCCGGTGCATCTGCGGCTCAGATTATGGTGTAGAGTGTTGGGTTAACACACTACATACCCTAACCTCGCGACGAGCGGCTGCCTGGCAACGACGCCATAAGTCATTTTGAGGGACACTATCTGCAGTGTCTTGCAGAAGGTAACTTTCACGTACAGAACACCCCTGGTCGCACGGGATCGAGGCGGAACCTGGCGGTCGGTATCACAAATGCAAGATCGGTGTCACCGTGGAGCACTTGGTGTACTTATGGCGCCCGTGGCGTTCCTAAGCCAGGCCGATGCGCGTCATCCCCTAGCTTCATCCACGTCTTCTCCGGAGGTTTTTGTTGGTCTGCCAAGCATCTTTGACTCTGCCGCACGCGAGTTCATCACATCCCATGCTTCTGTGGCAAATTAGCGGGAACCAGATAGGTAAACGCTAATGCCCTGGTCACCAAGCAGCGTGGTTGCTAACAGAAGTCGTTCCAAATATGGGTGAGCACGCCATGTCGACGACGAGACATGATTGTAACGTCCCCCGCCAACCGCCTCTAAGGAGCCAGCCTTGTACGGTCTCCGATGCGGTCTTGACAGTCAACTGGCTGTTGCTTGTGACTCTACCCGGATGTGAACCCGTCTTCACCCGTTGCTATTCAGATTAGGTCAACAGTGGACCTATCACATCAGCACAAGCACCTGGGGGCTCGGACGATACCGCTTCGATCGACGGTGTTCTCACACTCTCGATACCAGCTGCCGCACAAGATGGCGTTGCGTCGAACGGGGTACAACATCCGACCCGCAGCCTCTGGATTTCTCTACGATTCCCGGACCTGGTAGCTGGGATGAGATGATGTTCCCCTTGCGCATGGTCATTGGTCACAGATCAAATTGACTTCTGCTGTGCATGCCGTTTTCTGTCAGTCCGCCATGGCACCCAATGCACAGCGTCCAGATGGGCGTATGCTCAGGTCACCACATCCACTTCCAGAAGGAAATATTATTGGAAAATCAGAAGCCTCCGGTAGACTCTCGTGGCGGGCCCCTAATTGACGACCAATCGGGGCATTCTCGAATGGCCCGAGAATCTGCGGCAGCCACAATTACCGAATCCGTGGATTCAAAAGAACATTCGTGTCCGGTCTCGCCTGGAAGAAAGGCGCCACTCTAGCCCAGACGTAGCCTTGGGTGATACCACAATCGGCGTCATCCGGCTTAGTGGAACGGTGCGGATCCTTCCATTGGCTTCGCAAAGCTATCACCCCACAAGATCCGCACCTTGATCATATCATCCTATATCTAGTTCCTCTTAAAGAAGATGAGCCATCAGGGTACGTACCTGCGGCTTGTCGTACCAGCTCACCGCTCAATCAGGAGTCGTATCCATGGCCCGCCCGCAACGCCCTTGAACCCATGATAGACGCATCTTGCACTTTTCCGTGGAGGCTTTGAGTCGTTTGCAGCCAAGTTCATACACGTTCTACACTTGATGATATCTTACGAAGTGGCACCTACCCGCCGGTATTGAAGGCGCCCGATCGTTAATCCACGTCTCAGCAACTCCGGAGAGCGCAAGACTCGTCAGTCCATATCATATGGCGCTCTGGGTAGCTCCCACTCGACCAGGGACAGACCCCTCGCTATCCTGTGCCGCGGCCGCGAGCGATGGTGGCAAGCACGGCAGCCTCACAGCAGGACGGCATCTTGTTCCATGCAATGATGGCCAATCGGCTGTTTCCGGTTCGGCAGAGCACCGCAGGATGCGTAACGGGGACCTCACGGAGATGGACTGCACACAGGCGGTGAAGGATATGGTCGACCGGTGAGTGGGGCGATGACCGCATAACGAGCACGGGCGCGAGTGTGGAGTTTGACGATCACCAGAGTGCAAGCTGAAGTATGATAACGTCTAACCTGGGGTTACGATCAGAATGGACGCGTATCATCTCGTCGCAGATGCGGATACAGACCATCGATCAAACTTGTGTCCGACCTGTTTGAGATAGCCGGCCTCTTGGAACCCATGCCTCACATAGAAGTCTCGCAAGCCCAGGCCCTTGCTCCATGCCGTCTCATCTACCGCCATCCGCGCGAGCACGATTCTCACTCGATCGTCGTCGCCTCTTGGATGGGCGATGTACTCGGGATAGGCGTGCGGTGCTTTCAATACGTCAACGAACTTGGTGAGAAGCATCGACCCCAAACCTCTGCGCGTATGATTCGGATGGCAAAAGAGCGACAGCTCGGCGGTATGGCGGTATCCTTTGCGTCCGGGAACAAACTCGCTCGCATACACATAGCCAAGCACGCCCTCCTGTTCATTCACGGCGACAACAAAGGGCAGGCCCTGCTCTCGCACTTTTCTGTAGTTCCCAAGCACTTCGTCCTCGGAGGCCGGGGTAAGCGAGAAGGTAATGACAGTGTTGAGTACGTAGTGGTCGAGTATTTGCTTGATGCGGGGAACGTCTTGCGCAGAGCACGGCCTGAGGAGCGTGGGCGAGGACGAGGCCATGATTCGGCGCAAGGTGGTCGCGTGCCTTTTGCCAACGCACCCGACTTTGTCGCACACAAGGGGGCGTATCGTGACGCGGGCGACTAGGTAGATAAAGAGGGAGGCTCGGAGCAGGGAGCAGGCGTGCATGCCCCTCACTGCCGCCGAGGGGGATTTATATTGTGTCGAACATTGGCAATTCACCCTTATCGATAGCCCCTCCGCCCGCGTGATTCCCCGGTTCCTTCCATTACCGGTCAGGGATTCCGACTGTCCCTTCCCTTTTCGCACTAGCGCAACCAAGCTCCGACCGCCGACATGTCAAAATTTCCCCGCCCGGGCGACGACGACGAAACCCTCACGCTTCTCGGACCGCCAACGATGCGTGGTGCTATTGTCTTCAGCGGCTCCTCGCACCCCACCCTCGTCGACGGCATCTGCGACCGCCTGGGCACTAAGAGGGGCTCAGCGTCGCTCGGCAAATTTGCCAATGGCGAAACCTCAGTGCGGATTCGTGCGTCATACATATCACACCAGCTGTGTACCTGATACTCATGAGCTCTAGATACCTCTGTCCGAGACAAAGATGTCTTCATCGTCCAGAGCGGCAGCGCCAAGTGGGTGAAGTGAGCTTTGGGCGCGGCAATCGCTGATAAGAGCCAGGATCAACGACGCCGTCATGGAGCTCCTGATTATGGTGTCTGCCTGCAAAGGCGGTTCGTCAAGGTCCATCACAGGTACCGGCTCCCAGTTCCCCCAGCGCGCTGTAGCTTACAATCGTAGCTGTGATGCCCTACTTCCCCTACTCGCGCCAATCGAAGAAGAAATCCCACCGAGGTGCCATCACCGCTCGCATGGTTGCCAACCTCCTGAACATCGCCGGCGTCGGCCACGTCATAACCATCGACCTCCATGCCTCGCAGATGCAGGGCTTCTTCAAGTGCCCCGTCGACAACCTCATCGCCGAGCCGCTCCTCGCACGCTGGATACGCGTCAACATACCAAACTGGCGCGATGCCGTAGTCGTGAGCAAGAATCCTGGCGGCACAAAACGCGTCACATCGCTGGCAGATGCGCTCAAGCTCAGCTTTGGCATCGTCACGACGGACAGGCGGCGAGCGGCTACCTCGGTGCATTGGAATGAGAGCGCCATGTTCGAACAGCTGAGATTGGACGGCACGTATGAGACACCAGGGCTGGTCGAGGCGGCTTTGGACATGGACGCGCACATCACACCGATAAGCAGTTTATCGTACAATCCTCGACAAGACCTCGGGAAGCCTAAGCTGCGCATGCGAGCCGGATCCAATCCGCTGCAGCGGCGGGCCAACGGAGTCAATGAGGTCCTGGGAAGCCCGCTTTCTAAGTCAATGCGAGCTTCTTCGATCGTGGACGCAGATGTTCCCGCAGAGTCGATAGCAGGGCGCCAGGAGCCAGAGGAGGTCGACAAGGATACCCAAAGCGGGGAAGAGGGCGGGGAGGAGTACACTGACGAGGTGAGTTGATTCGCTCATTCCTCCTTATTAGCTGACGTGTATAGCGCGCGCGAAACGTCATCCACGGCCGCCTTGTCCAAGGCCATATCGTCGACGAAGATCACCCCTCGCCCGCGATGTCCGCTACGTCGAATAACACTTGGCGTAATCGCGCACCATCCGATGGCGATAACGACGACATTCCAGACCGCATGATGTCTTCATTCATATCCACGACCTCTTCCGTGAGGAACAAGGACAGCGAGCACGCGCACGCTTTAGGCGGTACCATCGACGCGGCAGCCTCATCTGAAGATGAAGAAGAAGACCTCCGAAACCCTGAGCTCGAGACGATGGTCACCCTTGTCGGCAACGTCAAGGATCGTCCTGTCTTTATAGTAGACGACATGATTGACAAGTCTGCGTCTTGGATTGCGGCCGCCGAGACGGTTGTCAAGCGCGGTGGAGCGACAAAGGTGTATTGTATGGCAACACACGGTCTCTTCGGCGGCGATTGCCTTGAAGAGATGGCCAACTGCGAGTGCATCGACAAGATCGTGGTGACGAATGCGTTTCCAATCCCAGAGTTCAAGCAGGCTCAGGCTGCGGAGAAGCTGGTGATCATTGGTGTGGAGAATCTGATTGCCGAGGCGATCCGACGGAACCACCATGGCGAGAGCATTTCGCAGCTATTCATGCATTACGACTAGGTTCGTTGGAGGGGAGGGAGGAGGGTAGGATATCTGTTGTTGTTACGAGCGAACGGTCTCCGTCTCCTAACATCGTCATGCGATTAGCGAGGCGCCACGGCATCTTCTACATAGGGCTCTTGAGGCGTTCTGGATCACTATCGGGGGACCGGTGGGTGGAAACCGTCCCTTCTACTGGGTATTTCGACTTTACGGCTGGAGGGGTGTACTGATATTGGTTAGTAAGTACCGGTCGGTAAGGAACATCCTCGTAGAAAGATACCACTAACTTCTTTCTTTCTTTCTTTTCTTCCCTCTTTTTCTCCTTGTCTGGTCCTTTCGTGACATGTTTTGGGTTTCTAAAAGTTTTCGGAGGTAGTGGTTGAGGTGAAACAAACCAGCGATGTGAGGCACAGGCCTTGCAGGAATCCCGTTCCTCATACGGTGCATTCTTAACGGAGCGTTGGGAGAGTGAAAACCAGTGAGGATAGAAGGCATGGCTCTCAAGGCTGGCGCGCAAGTGCTGGTCGAGGGGGGTCGTGCAAGAGAACCCCTCACACATATCATCTTAATCATGTTGCCTAGGAACATATGAACCGAAACTTTTCATTTTGGTAGAATTTTTGGTGAAATGGGTCAGGACACAAATTTCACTTGTTTACTACAGTCAACTGTGCGTCTTGTTTGGTGAGTGAATGGCGTGTGCTCATTTCTTTCACTGTTGATATTCGCCCCAAACAAGCGCCAAGCCCTAGTAGGAGTAAACGAAGACACAAATACTCGCGCGTACTTCAAGAGAGAATTTTCCATGGAAGAAAATTGTGACAATAAAACTCCTCTTCGCCAACAACGTTTTCCTCGAAGATTCAACTCCGTTGCAGATGGTAAGCTATAAGTTTCATTCCCCTTCCTCTTTCAGTCTGTTTTTCTATCCCCCCTCAACGGGGCTGTCTTGCCAACAGCCTCTTGGATACGCTCAGGATGGGTAATTACTGGTAAATACCACGCGTGTTGGAGCAAAAATGGTCTCGGGACGCGCGACAAGAGCTTGGGAGACTACCATCGAAAGCAGCCTGAGTACGGTCACGCCAAACTAACCCAGATAACCCGGAGAGCGTCCCTCATTCTTTTTCCACTGTTTTGGGCCACAAGAGAAGCGTGGACTTCTTCCGTCCGGGAGCCCTCTATATACCCCTAGGATGCCGTATCCCTTGTCTCCTGCGGACCTCCCCAGCCCTCCCTCCTCACTTTACATACCCATAACATCATCTAGTCATGACTTCCAACGACAACGCCGACCTCTACACCCTCGACTTCCCCTCGCTCTGCCACCCCACCGACCCACGCGCCCGCACCTCGCCAGCCTCCACAACATCCTCACACACCACAACATCAACATCATCATCCATCACCGACCCCGACGCCACCTACCTCCCCTACCGCCCGCTCGTCCTCATCGACGGCGAATTCCGCCCGGCCCGCCGCGGCTGGTCCCCCGAGCCCGACCCTCCCGCCCCGCTCGCCGACCACGCCGCCGACGCAATCACCCCCGCTACGCTCACGCATGCCGGCGCGACCCGCCTGCTCGACGCCATGGAGAACGAGATTGCGGCGCACGTCTCGCAGCGCTTTGAGTGGGAGGAGTTTGGCCTGAGGTATGTTGCTGAGGGCGAGCCGGTGAGCGATTTGCTGTATGGTATCGCCCGGGTGCTTGTGTTCTGGGAGGATGCGAGGAAGAGGTGGATTGGGCTGAGGGAGTATGAGTGGGATATGCTAGGGGGACGGTTTGGGAG
>JAFHBV010000541.1:0-21339 GCA_019022785.1 Pseudomonodictys pantanalensis
CCTTTTTTTTTTTAATGATACGGGGAAGACCGAGATATTCACCTGTGTATTCGTCGTGAGAGTCAGATGTGTTTTAGATACAGGTCTTGTCACGTGAGGGGAGGTCAATCCTTCCACACGGTTACTATAAATACGCTCTGCACCCTGTTATGTGGTGGGGACTCCGACATAAAANCCCCCCCCCCCTTCCCCACTCACAACAAACCAGACGTCTAATCTTACTCAAAGTCCGACGAGCATACATGTCGCCATCCAACCCCAGACTTCTCGACCTTCCGACGGAAATAGTTGAGCGTGCGATCGGCCAAATTGGTGACCGGCGTGACCTTTCCAATGCACGGCTAGCTTGCAAAACATTGAATAAATTCGCTACCAAGGAGCTCTTCAAAGACGTGTTCGTCTCCCCTGCGGAAGACCATATGAAAAAATGGAACAATATTAGCCAGGATAATGTTATCCGGCGTATGGCTCGTCATGCCATCATCCACACGCAATCCGGAATTGAGGACTATGGGTTGGGCTCATACATGGATAACGAAGAGGTTGGCGAGGAGTTTGAAGGTGCCATCACCGCTCTGGCAAGGTTCCCCAACATCGAGTCCGTAGAGATCAGCTTTACTCCAGAGTGCGTAGGCGAGGATGACCATGCTTACATGGATGTCGCTGAGGATCCGTCGCAGCGCGAGCACATGCTGCAGCTTATCTTCCGCACGATTAAGGAACGGTCGACGGAGGCAAACAACAGGACGATCCACAAGTTATCGATCATCAACCTCCAGAACTATCCTCTCCCTGACTTCACTTCCTCTGATCTATTCCGGGACGTCGTGGGCCAACTGGACGAGCTACATGTTACCATGACTCACGAATACAATGAGCACGGGCCCGATCATGATTACACCAGGATCGAGCTGCAAACGTTCCCAGATTATTTTTGCTCTCACTGGCTGGAACCAATCTCATCGAACCTGAAGGCCTTAACTATCTGGCACCAATCGGAGAATTGGGGCCCCTTCCCTGGTTATTTCGACCCGAGCGGCATCTCCTTCCCGAAACTCGAGACCCTTGCTTTGGGCTATTACACACTCGCGCACGACAATGACCTCGACTGGGTCCTTGCCATTAAGTCCCTACGAAAGCTGATCCTGCACAATTGCATGATCGTCTCCTGGATGTCCATTGCAAAGGAAAATATGGAGGAGTGGAAGCCTCCGACGAATGGTTGGACTCGGTTGGCCAACGAGTACGATGACAGCTGGAGTGAGCAGTTTGTATATGGCGGCAAATGGAGCTACCAGCTTGATCGAATTGCAGAGAGCCTTCCAAACTTGACCGACTTCCGCTTTGATACTGGCGGCGGAGATCAGTCTCGTATGAGCAACCGCGACAGTTGTGGTATTAGGATTTCTCCCCAGAGATATGTCTGTTTCGATAATGGGATCTTGCCGACGCACTGGCCCGAAGCGGGGAACGATGGGGAAATGGAAGACGCGCCCTCGAACGTGCACGCAGAGAATCTCGAGGAAGATCAGAAAAGCCTAGACAGGCTGATTAGGAAGTGTAAAGGCATGGGTTCCTGACAAGGTGGCTGCTCCCTTGTCATTATTGTCTCTTGTTTCCCGAGGTTAATTGTGCTTCGTCGAATAACAAGTTATTGGAACGTGTCGCCGGTTCTGAGAAGGCGGTGGCTGTTTTGATGCGTTCAATCGAAAGGATTGTCCTTGCCATTAATGGTGATGCCCGTTTGCCTGCAGCTCTGCAGTTCTATTAGCTTGTTCTTCGACTATTGTGAGATTTGTTCGCGCAGGGATGCGTTCTCGGTAACAGGAGCGGTGCATCGGTCTGGGGGGTGCGCATGCACATGGTATGTAAGACTCCATCAAAGATATGACCATCATCTGCATACGTCCCTGGGACTTGTGATCCCAAGACCTAGCCCAACGCAAATGTTGCAGAAAATGTAACCTCGTGTTGAATTCTAAGGTGCTACATCACCCAAACAAGCATCGCCGCGCGGAATACGAACATACTGTTGAAGAAGGTTAACCGGAATATAGACGCTTGACCGGGCCAATGTCCGTCGTACAGTACGGATACAACACCACCATAGGCTAGTTGTTGAAGCCGTTTTGGTTGGTGGAGAACAAGGACACCGTCGGAGTTGGCAGATTGGGAAGGATGAGATTCCGGTCACTCCATCGCAACTATCCCAGAAGTAAAAGTCTACATATGAGCGTCCAGGGACTGGCAATTGCCAATAACTAAGACTTTGAGTATCAGGTGTTGGCATAGGCAAGCTGTTCGAAGAAGCGAAAATCTTTCACCATAGATGATAGCGGAATAAGAAATTTGGGAGGATTCATAACTGCCATACAATATACTTCTCAGTTTGAGTCTTTCTTTCAAAATGGCGCATCTCTGTCACGTCTAGGCAATGATTCATCGCAGTTGCACTACCATTTATGCGTCACGGGCTAGCAAGAGAAGCTCCTTCGAAGGCCTTGTAAAGGCCTACGCCAAGGGCAACTACCTGGACGTAAGCAACACATCGTAGGTTGCCAAGACATCATATGCAGAGTATTTGCGCAGTAATTAAGCCAAGAACGACAAAGTCAGACAAACCCCTCGTGCGGCTGAAACCCGGGCTCGAACAACGAATCCGAGGGGCCACCGATCTTTGCCGAAACGGAGGTGTGTATCGCTTTAGGAGGTATTGCAGGGACTAGATCACGTCCTGGGCCCGGGTGTATGGCTAGCAATATTTGGGACATGAGACCAGGAAGAAGGGGATATGAAGTTCAACCGACGGAATACTGATTCTTACTTTTGGTGGCCAAAAGTTAGGCCGATTGGATGGGGGGTTTGGTGTTCTTCCCAAATAGTGTCGCCTTGGCCTCGTATCTCACACGGCGATAGCGGAAAGAGTCCTATTCTGAGCTGGGTGCCCTTCAAAGACCTCGGACGCGATATCTACAACAGGTCGCTGCAATTTTCAATGGAAGAATATATAAATACTTGAATGTAAGCCAACACAACAGCCCCCATCGCTGACTCGAACCCCTTCACAGCACTCTCATTTCGAAAGCAACACCAGCTTCTCAAGCCCCTCTTTCCTACAACAAAATGAAGCTTACCCCCCTCATCGTTGCCACCGCTGGGCTCGCATCCGCAGCAGACCTTTGCATGACGTCCAATGCCAACTGTGGTGGTAGCAAGTCGTGTTGCAAGGGCATCAAGGCAGGCACATGCTGCGACTTCAACGGCTTCACAAACACCCAGTTGCTATACACGCTTCCCGCGAACAGGTATGTTCGATTTCCTTTTCTCCTCAATCTGAACTTAGCTCGAGCGAATCACTGAAAACACCCTAGCCGCGGTCAAGGCTGGACGGGCGAGGCTTGCACTGGCAGCTCTAAAGCGTTCACAAATGAGCCTGCGCAGACAATTTGCTTCAGTTTTCCCTGGCCTGGTATGTCCCTTATTTTTTTCTTCTCCCTGGCTTTACAATTTCGTGCTGCCGAATTCCGGGGTTGGCGATTTTGAATCTGCTTTGCTGGTCTCTTTTTACTGAGCAAATCCATGCGATGCTGATTGGGAATAGCTACCGCTGCGAAATGGCTCCAGGGTCTCAGCAAGAACCGTCGTGATGCCGATAAAAATTGTGCCGAGCCAAACTTTGCTAGTTACACGCTTGACGGCGTGGAACATGAGATTAATATTCCGAAAGGTCAGGCCTTACAGATTACCAAGTGGATGAGAGCGGGAGAGTGGCAGAAATTGGCTGCGCTGGAGTAGTAAATATGCTTAGTATACTTGTGGAAATTCTCTTGATGATGACCACAAAAAGCAACTGAAATGGTAAGCATAGAGATAGGACAGATAACTATTAGAATGTTCTCAATAGCATTTAACCATTCCATACTCAGTATGGCTTCTGTAATCACGCTTGTCACGTCAAATTGGTCTGTGCGACGTTTCTCTGAGTAGGCCAATTGTGAAAATGATTGATGGCATAGCCAAGAGTGCTGCGATTCAGAATAAATAGTTGTGATGAGATACAACATCGCTCCGAATCATATCCGCGGCATTAGTAGTCCTCGGCGGGACTGTGCTAGCTGGGTACTATTATGCTGATGTTCGACGCTGCATCGTCTAGGCGGGGCTACGATTGATCGATGTTAAGGGATCTCTAACTTACGAGATACAGTCGAGTCAAATACTATATGCGCAATCTAATGGAGCTTAATGGGGGTTTATCAAACACACCGATTTATAGGACCGACTGAGACCTCGTGTGGCGCTCTCAATATGAATAAATATAACATCCTATCTCTATTTAACCATCGAGGCCGACCTCATGCGCATGGGGCTTCCGCAGGCTTTTCGTACAACGCATCCTGATTGTGTGAGATTGCTACTGGCTTCAAAATGGGAAGGCTGGCTCAAGGCCAAGGCGATGCGAACTGTCTAAACTGTAATACCTTAACCCTTCGGAACCATACACTGCTCCAAGTGTTACCGGTCATAACCTTCCTCCACGAAATTTGTCGGCAATACTACTCGAAACTACTCCTCTACGCATCCCCTGGGTGGGAATATGAGTAGGATCAACGCAACCAGCCACTCCTGCACCTTCCAAGTACAGTCTAGAATGGTAGGACAGGGCTGTAAACTGTGACTCAATAGCCTAGCCATACATGGATTTGTCTCAAGCAATGGGATCTCCTGTCGACAAGAGAAGTGACAAGTGGCAAGCTAGGTATAGTCGGCGATTTGGGTAGCAATAGCCGAAAGAGAATCTCACTGAGAAGAATGTGTGAACGCCATCCTTGTAGGTACCTGAATTTGGAACACGAGAGTAAGAGAAGCGCCGATGCAGCTGTCACCAGTTAGCGAGCATCAACTTCAAGGAAAAGTGGCAATGGAAAACTTACGATACCTGGCCTCCTGGAACAGCCTCTCTGGGGACTCGTCTAGGTTAAATACCACAAGCGGAAATCCACATAGGTAGCTCGGCGCGGGCTTGGACCGAGTGGCCGTTGGGTGGAGAGTCCACACCACGCGCTATGTAAGAGGAAAACACATTTATTCTAGGAGCGTGAATGGCTCAAGGGTGATCTACTGTCGCAGTGGTCTGCGCAAGGAGGGGCCACAGGAGAATTCCATCAATTGAGCGGCAACCGCGTGTGGCATAGTTGAGTACACGAAATCGGGCACCTTGCATTATACGCTAAGGGTTGAGGATGGCTGAGCAGTGCGTATTACAGGAGCCTTTCGACTTCTAGTCTTGCGATAGCTGTGTTGCGAATCCCAACGTCGCTTAGTAGATTCCCCGACTAATTACTCTATTTATGTTTCGCCGTGCCTTTTCTTCAGCTCTTGGGGTTTTGGAGGAAACTGGCTGTTATCCGTGGTAAGGTTTAGTTATGTCGTATTATATATTTACGACCTTAGGTACTCTAGGCTGCTTCGTCCGTAACGGAGCTGTTATCAGCAAAGGCCGGCATCTATATAACCTCAGTGGTAATGGCCCGAGGGCAGCGCGTGTGGTTTCAAAGGGTGATTGTGATAGGCAAATTCGCAATAGCGCACTTTGGAACTGTGAAGGAGGCTCTAAGGCTTTCTCAGATACTTCCCAGTCCTGTGACCAGGATGCAGAATGTCAAGGAAGCGGTATTTATCAGACTAGACAGTGGAGTGATCTCGTAATACGTAGTTCGGGCTTCGGCGGCTGTAACAGCCAGCAGTTCGTGTTCAGGCCACAGAGGCTTCGCTTCATTGTGTCCGATACCAGCGATCCGAAAGCTGAATTGAGAGCTGAGGCTGTTCACCCATTAGCTGTTGGTGGAGTAGTAGACCCTGAGAAGTCACCGCCAGGGTATGTGGAGGCTTGGAGCACCGCCGACCGCTATGTATATCTGAAACCGCTCTTTGGTGGTTAAGATGGGCGGTATATCTTGGCCCAGATCAGTATTCTGGTCACAGGTTCCAACCCGGAGGTTGAAATTGCGATCTCCCCCTGCCAGCTTCCTGTTTCGAATGCGCTATTGGATAGAGGCCCAAGTCTCCCGTGCAGTCATGGCAGATATCTCTCCACGCTGTGGCCGTGATCGAGGCGGTGGAGATCCACGCCTCCTACGCTCATCTCACAGCTTTACCGTATACCGAATGGTGGAGGCCGTGAAGATCCTTATGCGAAGCATAAATTCTTGGGCAAAGAAGGAAGAAATGATGCAGACAACAAGGGCTTCTTACTCACCTCCACCCCAAGCGAAACGAATATCTGAATAACATGACGTTCCTGTAAATTGCAACCTTGGCATTTGGCCTCGCAGTATGCATGCCTTTTCATTTAGCTTGGTTCATTTCTGACACAAGCAGTCCGCTGCCGCGGTGAAACGGCTGAACCCGTGGTGCCCACCTACTGATCTGTCATGCACAGATACGTACTGGGTGGACCGCGGAGAAACCTGTCAAAGTGTCGCTGATGACAACGGCATATTGTTGGACGACTTCTACAATATGAATCCGTCTATCCATCGCACTGGACCGAATGAATGCGACAACTTGATGGCACTTTGCGACTACTGCATCAAGGGGCCAGCGGTCATCGTCGTTCCACCTAACTGCCCAAGTATCTCAGGCTGCACCAATCCCTCCAGAGTTGTGGTCACTGGTGATGATTGCTGGCGCCTTCTCGACTCTCCTACTGAGCCAGGGGACTGGAGCCTCTTCGCCGAGTTCCGAGCCCTGAACCCCAGCATTGATATGGGCTGCCAGAATCTCGAACCTGGATGCCAGTACTGTCTACCTACCTCCATTACTCCCTTGGATCCATGTGAAGCAGCTGGTGGAAGTTGGTCAGATCCGGTCATCGCTGGTCAGACGTGTTGGGAATTGCTTGGCGGTTATTCTACCATCAATACAAGGCTGGACGAATTCTACACGTTGAACCCATCCGTCTGGAGCCCCGACTGTGGGAACCTACAGATTGGTGAGGTGTATTGTATCCTAGCTTGATCGGGTGTTTGGTTCAGTTGTCGAGCGGTTAAGGGCATGTTGGATCGACAAGTGATCGATTTCACGTTCATTTCTTTTCAACTTGGAGTGTGGAGTTCGTGGAGTCTTATTACTTGTGTTCTTAGCCATAATCGGTGTTATAGGTTAGGCTGGTCTAGCTTAGTTTCATTCATCGTGTTCTGAACAATTGGGTGGAGTGACCTACTGCTCTCGTGACATTGCCTGATACAGCATCCGCCATTCGTAAAGAAGGCACAGAGGAAGCGTCTTGGTTTTGCAGGTGATCTCTGCTTGTGCGCTAGGTCGGCTCGTCAGCTGGGGAATAGGCGGTGACGACATGTTTCGATCTTACGATCAGACAGTCGCGCTAAGTCTCGAGAGAGGTCCAGTGGGAGGAGAAGCGGTGTATATGATTGAGAGAACGCCATGGATGCCAAATGCGTGTCTCTTGGCTTCATGGGTGTGTATCAACGGTGTGGTGATGTGGTAAGGTTGGGTCGCATGCGAGATGTTTGCAAATATGACAGTGGGTGCCACCAGTACAACCTGGGTGCATATGAAGACGACCAGCCTCACGGGGCGACGAAAGAACCAGACGCAACCTCCATCAAACTTATATCCCGAGAAATAAGCCTCCTCAAAAACCTCAACAAGACCACCGCCATTCCCCTTTTTTTTCGACTATGCGACTCTTTACCCTGGTTACTCTTATCGGCCTTATAGTAAGCGCGCCGGCGAGTCGCGTTTAGTTGAATGCTAAGCGAAACCCTCAGGATGCGGTAGCTGTCATTCGCAGAGACGACGAATGCCGAGAGCCGGCGGCCAAGTGTTGTGTCCGGCATCTTGTCGCGTCCGGAGATACATGCCAAAGCGTAGCCAATCAGTACCACATGCCCCTCGATAAATTTTACGACGCGAATCCAACCCTCGACCGGAACAACTGCCCCAACCTGCAACTTGGGTGCTACTATTGCATCTACTGGTGCGGACTGTTGACTCCATGTCCCGAGCTGAACCCTGGCTGTGTAAAGTCCAGACCCGTGGTCAAGAATGATACCTGCTTGGATCTTCTGAACTATGATTCAGGCAGGTTGAGCCGGTTCTACGATCTTAACCCATGGGTGGACAATCCAGGCTGCGGCAATCTTAAGATCGGCTGCCAATACTGTCTCAGCCTTCCGCCGGTTGTGAGTACTTGCCCGGGAGGACACATGTCTGACCCGGTCAAGGATGGACAAACATGTTGTCAATTGATAGGCTCAGACTGTCCCGGTCGGAGGCTCGACAAATTTTACGAGCTAAATCCTTATGTCGGAAAAAACAACTGCCCGGACCTCAAGGTGAACCAACGATATTGCATCCCTGACATTTGGTGAGTCGCATAATTCCATCGGCCAGAAATCGTGCTATACTGCAGCTTGGAAACGTTCGTTACCCGGCCGTGGGATGTCTTTCCCCAGTCATTGTGAGAACTTTTGGGACTTTGATAGCTTCTGGGTTCGTTCAGCGATGCAGGAAATTGGCGTATCTCCTCGTTTTGTGTTTTCTCGTAATGTACTTTTCCATACGTGAGAAATGGTAGAATTGTATCGTTGTTCATCAGTATCGATCCAGTTTTTGCACGACGAAGCGCGTGACGTCATTCATAAATCTTCGGCCCGACTTTCTTGGATTCTTCCTTACCCATTCTCATCGATCACACCATCAACACACGAAGCTGCCGCCCAGGTCAACACCGTTCATCGAACCGTCATAACTCTACCATGTGCTCAGCGCGATTATATACAAAGGTTTCATTATACGGAGACGATGTTTATATAGTAGAGCTCCGCACCAGTGGAGCTTGGCATCACCGCACGTAATCCACGCATCCACACTCAAGCGTCCCCTTGGGCTTGTTATCGATTTGGAGACCATCGTTTGCCGAACCTAGCTAAATTCGACCGAAAAAGCCTAGCCTCAAGGTGGCATACGGAGATCACACAGGCCCGGTGTTCCGCAGGCATATCGGGCGCATTTAGGCTCGATGCTCGTGATACGGGCGCATTCGTATTTACCGCGAGCGCTTCTCGGGATCTGGTATACGCCTCGCTTCTGAATGTGTTCATGGACTTTTATTGCAGAAACGTTTCGTCCTGAGCTTGTGCGCAATGATTTGGCTTCATGTATTGGTTGCTCTCCTTTCAGCAACTCGGCACACACTTGGTTCTTCCGCGGCGCTTGAGGCATCGCTTGGTAAGGCTGTTACTCGGTCGAGGCATCATTGACCTTCTGCAGGAAGCAAACCCAAAGCGCAGGCGAGAGACTCGAACGCTACGCTTCCCCGAATATGCCCTGATTTCTTCGACAACGCCCTTCCAACACAGGTCGACGTAGCAGCTCTGGTGGCTGACATGAATAATCGGATCGCGGGTGGAAGCTGTCTTTGCAATCTGACTCGGGATCAACCATATGCCACGGTCGCAACGACAAAGGACGTTGAAGTGAACATATGGATGAGGGATATTGCGACGCCGAAGCCCGCCTTTGTGACATATGCGTGGTTTGTCCTTCCTACGATTATGTCGTGGCTTTTTCGCCTGAGTCGCTAATAGCAAGCAGTGAGGCTCTGTTGAACAGTCTTAACACCTTGGTAGCCGCCTGTGGGGTATTCAACCACAATAAGATGGTTGGCGGTACGTAGCTCCCTGTGGATTTCTGGAAAAAATTGCGAAGGCTTGCAGTCGGCTGACTATCGGACACAGGAATGCAGGTTTTGTCAAACTGCCTCATCAAGGTCATTGACTGGGGCGCAGATGAACCACCGGCAACATCGGAGGATGGTGGTGTGGCCATGGAATTGAAGAGGGTCAGTGTGCCATCGAAGTACCACGTCAACTGAAGCTGTGTTTTCGTCGTTCGAAGAGGACGGCTCCACTGGACGGCTGTGAAGTGCTCAAAGGTGGTGTTCTCATCTACGTAGATTAATTCGTATTGGATACAAGGCAAACTTTAATATGGAGTCAGCTTACTTCGCAGCCTTTTGTTCGGTTACGGATGAGAGGGGTTCCGTGTAACTAGTAATTAGGTTCAAGTCTTGGTCGTGCCAAGCTTCATCGTGCTCGCTGCTGTCGCTGAATTTCTTCTTGGCATGCATTAATGATCTGGCGGTGGGTTCCAGAGTCTCGGCCACTCTTTCCATATTCTAGCTTGCAGTCCCATTTTCCCTTCGCATCCTGGATGAAGCGCAGGATGATGATCGTGAAGCTTCTAATCCTGCTCAGCAGCCTCTCCACAACAGGGTGACCAGCCTCTATTCGCTGACAATTGGTGAGCTTGGACTGACGTTTCGATTAGCCATTGTGATGCGAAAGCGCACCTCCGAGTATGCCCTGAAGTGGGATTCGCGAACTGTAACTTAATCGCAATTCATTATGGTGAATGCCGTGGGTCTTTCCATCCTCTCGCGCAAGCCTTTGTGCATCATGTTCTCTGACTGATCGCGAATCCAGAAAATATAAAGAGGGAATGGAAGAACGTGTCAAAGTCTGCAGGACCTGACACAGAAGGGATTGCCTGCACCCTCTTTGAGTATGTGCATCGGGACGCAATGGTTGACATTCAGACAGTGTAGCTAATATCTTCCAGGCACGATGGATGCGGCGTCGAGAGATCTGCCGGACGAAGCATTAACCTTAGATATCCGGGGAGTCAAGATCTGAGTGATGCCATGTTTGATAACAAGCCAGATTCTTTCCGATGCTGGTTGTCCATGGCTTGAATGTTCGGCAGAAGAGAAGCACACTGGAAATCTCAGTTCGTTTTCGCAGGCTCGTTGGTACTTATACAATTTTAACTTCCTTTGGGACGTCATGGAACATGCTGCCAATCTTCCAGTCATTGTCCGTCTGCTCCAGTAATTTACCAGTCCAGACGCCCATTCTGCGAGACTCGTCTGATGCGGAGGGAAGCCCAAGCACTATGCCAGCGAAGCTGATGTAGGATCGTTCTTCCCCCAAATGGCGCTGGATATGGCGATAAGAGATAGGACGACGATTATGCTTCTCCGCGTCCATCACGCCCCTCTCTTCAGACCCTTGAGTTGTCCAACTGTCAGGTCGGATCCCCAGAGTCTCCGAGTTGACAGACCGACAGGGTCCGTCTAGCTGGACTAAAACTTCCATGGTCTGATTTGAGACAAAGATCGTATACGGGATCCTGTATCGGTATTCCCAAGGCAGATGACTAATGAGCAGGTGGCCGTTCAGAGTCCGACTACCCGACGAAGCTCTGCCTGAGAGATCAACTGGTTCTCACCTCCAATCGTGATCGACCACCCAGGCCAAATTGTCGGTGACAGCGAACCAGTCTTAAATGATTGGTTGAGTGAAGCTTGCCCAAGACCATGATGGCACGATGTACGCAGAAGATCCGCTTGCAAGGCCTGCTGCTGGTTTTCATAACAGTCTGTGGACCACATCAGTTGCCCAAATGCCAGCGAGATAGGAAGTATTTGTCTTCGCTCGAAAGATGGCGGCGAGACCAGAGAGAGCAGGTAGGCCGTCAGTACATCTTGTCAGTCGCAATATCTCCATCACGCATACGTTTCGGACATGCTCTCCGTCGGGTAGGTGAATTTGTACGTTGTCAAAGCCACTGGAGAGGATGCGGTATTGAATCTGGCCTCGGTCACGGTCTCATATATTTATTGGTGACTTACAGGTCGGTACGCTGCGTGGGCGAGGTCAGAGCCACATTCGCGTTTATTTAGCAACTTACATGCCCAGATTATCTCGTGCTTCTCGAAACAAAGTACCCTTCGTGAAAGCATTCGTTTCTGATGGACATTATGAAACGTCAGCGATTTGCGCATTGGAGAGGAGGCGAACCCCATTGATCATCCGAGCCACCATCGCGGGTTCCTAGGGTATTGATGGCACAACCGGACAAAAGGAGACCGCGACTTACCTAAAAGACCTAGCGATGCCGCATGAGCGGACCAGGAGCAGAGTAGTCACGATGAATGTCGCGCCTGGCTTTGATATACTCACCGTTCTCTCGTAGAATTGTGATGCCCAAGTGTTTCCTAAGTTTTAGAAAACCCTCAGTGTCGTCGTTTGGGGATGACACGGCGATGGTGAGCACAGCATTGGCGTAGATGCTGGCCATTTTAGATGACTCTTGCACCCAATCATCAGGTTCATCCTGCACAATCTCAAGACTGTCGATCCACAGATAGCCCAGTTCTAGGGCACGGGTGACGAGGATAGTGTCTTGAAATGTGGCTAGAATGTCCGTCCAGTTGAAACATCGCCTTCGAGCCTCGATAGTGTGCCTCTCCGTCTTATAGGTAGGGTGGGAACCCCAGCAATTACTCACTAAATGTCCCAGTGAATATGTGGCGCCCGACCCTGGTATTTGTACGTGTGGCATATGATTTGCCGACGTCTGGAATGTCGCCGAAATCGACCAGACGTGGAATTCTGCCAGGTTCATCACCGTAGATCATGCGTTTTGGGATCGCAGGAGGCGTACAAGGTGAGGGTGAGGGTGTCTGGATGTGCTGCAGCTGGAGAGGTGAGCATTGATCGTGACTCTGTTGGCAGTGGTCAATCACGATTGTGCAAACTCTATGCATTCACGCGAATAGCTGTCCTGTAGTACTCGTTGACGCATTTCGAGGTTTCAGGAAGGGTATTAGAGGTGGTGCTTGCCTTGGTTTTGCTTCAAATCGTGCAGATGTTGAATCGGAAATGCTGCGTCGTCGCCTGTCCCCGTCGTTACCCTTGGAACGTCAAGTGAAATGCACAGCTCCACCCGACCTTTGGGAGATCTATGTATCTCAATATTTAAGCCGCGTACTGAAGACACAAGTAAGACCGTTCTTTGATAAGACGCCCTCATAATCTGATGAATGTTGGTGTCCGAAGTACTACTCTCTCTTTCAGAGGGTTGCCCGAAGTTGGGATGAGTGTCGATAATGATGGTGCAGAACCCGCATCCCGTTTCTCCAGACAGGGATGGGCAACATGGGCCTATAGAACGCACAGTAAAGTGGGGCCAGAATTCGGGTTCGTTGGGATGACACCATCACGCCAAGACTCGCAGGACCTCCTTTGAGATCTCGCGCGAACCATGTCCAAGCCAACAACACCCTCTCCACGGCCTCCCAAATCCATCGACTGCAACCAACAGCTTCCGCCGCATCGCGCTCTCACCCATCCTGGCCACCCATCGTCTGCTCCACGATGATTTCCCGCAATGTCGCCACCCGAAGGGCAGGAATGCTTGAGCTTTGCCATTCGATTCGCAGGCAAGCAAGAGATTGCCCTGCTCATGAGCCGCTTCTGGGGGAAACCAAGAGACTTTCTTGTGAGCACGGGTGCATTTTGACCGGGATTCGAGCATCGCAGCAGGTGGTAGGCAATCCAACCCTCCTTCGCACATTCACAGACTAATCGAACAAGCAGGCATCGAAACCAGTCGCCCGCGCACCTGCAGCCACATCTGGTACGGCCCCGGTACTCACTTCGTCAAATCTTCAATCCGCGACGGTGCGATTTCTAAAATTGTCGTATACGCGATATCCTACAATGAGACCTTGGCTAAAGTGTAGGTAATCAAAAGGCAGGACGGGCAATGTTACTAGCGTGTCCTGCCCGAAGGGACAGACGGGAATGGGTACATACTACGAGGAAGCAATTTTCCTGTCGCGCGCCTTTTGGCGGCCGGATGCGACGTCGATGCCATACGGTGGTCCATCTGCGCCCCACTCAATGACTTTGATGAGGCAGTTGGACAAAACCTGGGCCTGTTCTAGTTCGACGGTCACGCCAACGGTAAGTATGCCTTGCCATTACGCCTGTACGCCCTGTTATTATGCCCATAAGCCTTGCCATTATTACGCCCATATGCCCTGTTGTTACGCTTATACGCCCGTACAGCTCTATAACTAGCAATGGTATCGAGAGAGGTAGTGCGGCTGACAGTATGCTTTCTCCTGAAGATGAGTTCTTATAATCCGTGGTCGAGCCTTCAATGCTTCCACGACCTACCTTCGTTTCTAGGAACGGCCTTTTACAATGACTTTCCAGACGCTTGTCGCGTCATGTTGGGTTCTCCTACTCACAGATATAGGCGTCAAGCCAACCCAGGCATCCGCTTTGCCATGGCTAGATGGATCGCGAGGCGTTGGCCTAGGTATGTTCAGATTTCGCAGGTCCAAGTCGATCTCTCTGACTAGCCCCTAAGAGTGAGAGACCAAGTCTCGAACAGCACTGAGGTTGTTCACTTAACGGATCCCACCCATCAGCACCCTCAGTACACCCCGCCAGATATCATCGACCAAGCTGCTGCCGCTGAGCAGCAGATGATCTCGTTCGCAGCTAGCCTGACATCAGGGCTTGTCCCCCGCGATGCGACCAAGTGTTTGCCAGATGGGACTTGCGCCGATGGCAGTTGTTACAACATTCATGGCACATGTGGATATGCTCCGGATAACTGCGGCGTAGGAAACTGCACTGGGTGACTACCGCGCAAAATTCAACTTTATGAAAGAAGGTTGTGCCACAAGGCTCGGACTTCCGATAAACCGCAGCGACATTAAAGAGGTCATGATCGGAAATGGCAAGAAGGTTTCAACTTTAGGAACGGTTTGCACCTCCTTTAGGTTCTCTTATGAGCCTAGCCGTTAGGATATCATGTTTCATCTGCTCCTAAGCTGTATTCACGACGTCATCCTCAGGAAGCATTTTCTTAAGGCAACACGTACTCTTGCAAGTGTAACACATTTTACTCGGCGCGTCAAGAAGCGAGTGCTTCATGGCATCGACCGACTTCGACTGTCCTTCCTCGGGGATTCCGCACCAGCGTTTACGGAGCCTGTAAATGGATGTCTCAGCGACGCGCTGGCGGATTTAGGATCAAGTGTTCTGGTTATGGATGAGGATTATGCTCGAAGTCTTGGGTTATAAATCCGGGCCGGGTGCGAATATTCTACTCGCCTGCCTTTTACTGATAGATCAACGACTGATACTTCGGGTATGACGTATGGGGTCTAATGGCGATTTGGCTCGCGAGGTGATATGGAAGCGTTTTCCCTCGATTTCCACGTTTTGAAAAATGCCCCGGTGAAAGTCATCTTGAGTGACTCTTTTCTGTTTGGGACACAGGCATATTTCCAGTATGAATGCTACCTAATCGACGACGAAGAAGCAGGATATGGAGATGAAGAAGCTTACCTCTTCGCCATAACCCACGATCCAAGCTGGCCTCATGGTGAGTGAATAAGTTTCTACTTTCTTGCCGTTTTCTAACATTAGTTTGAGGCTCGATCGACATGCTGAGTACGGAGAACTTAGAGTATGAGGAACAATGCCGGCGCAACAGGATCGAGGATGAAATCGCGAAGTTCCCTAGCCACAGGCAGGCAGCCGCATGGGATACGGAGCTCGAAAGGCAGAGCCGATGGAAGGAGAAGATGGATTCTGGAAGCTGGCCACCTACGAATCAGAATCCAGCTCTTACGCAAAACCAGAACCCCCATATGCCGCCATCCACTACCTACGCCTCCCCAAGCGATCCTGAGCAAACCCAGAATATTCGACCGCTCGCAGCGCCTCCACACTCTCAGTCCGCTTCTAAGAAACTGCGCTTTCCGCTTTGCTTCAAGCTCAAACGGCGGCACAGTCAGGCGCCGAGCCCGTGAAAACGCAATCAAAGCAATCTCAGCTAATACCCCTAACACGGCGCGGTAAGAGTAAGCTTTGGTATTCGAGCGCGTGAAATTTCCAAATGCTAAATTACGCCGGTTGTTCCCTAATCGCCGCCAACATCGTGTCTCGTCGGCAATCTGCAGTCCACCACAAACTCAATCTCAACGGCACAAGCTACGGGCTTTGATCCTGGACCATGATCACAAGAACGATTGCGCTTGCCCTGCACTTTCCAGTCGCGCGATCCAGTTCGCTCGGTGCTTGACCCACAGCTCCGCCTCGGGTTTGAACTTGCTCAGATCCTCATTGACCAGGCCAGCTGCCAGGATGAACGTGCCCTTGAAGGACTCATCCTCCGTCCACTTGCCGACCACGGAGCTGCAGTCGCCACAAAACTTTGTGTTGAAAGTTATACCTGACTCCTGCAGGAAGCTACCGTTCTTGGGTGTGCCGCTGGTGATAGTAAGGGAGGACTCAGGAATGATAAGATTGGTTGTGTAAGCCGTTCCAGTCAGGCGGCGGCATTGGAGGCAGTGGCAGAGGGCCTATTACTAATTTGTTAGAGATGAACCAAGAAAAGAGATAGATGATGCAATGCTATCGAAAGATAGGACCGATCGGTAAGTGGCCACGGAGGATTCGATAAAGTGTAGGACGAGGGCACTAACGACTTTGATAGGCTCGCCGCTCACAGCGAATTTGATATTACCGCAGAGACAGTTTCCCGTGTAAGACATTGTGTTATTCTCTTCTGTGGGTTTTCGTGTCGAGCTGTGGGAGTTCAGGATTGTTTAGCGGGTGTTTTCGTTGTATCAAGGAATGCAGTTGGCTTTTTATACACGAACAGCTTCCCGGCACCCTCGGCCAGTTCTATGCCACATCACCCAGCTGAATTGTGGATACGGCCGAATTACGAGTTGAAAACCGACTGCGTGGTTAAGTTTGTCAAGTCGATCCGAGTATGTGAGGGATCTTAAACATACGAGGTGCGGGGTGGAGGCTTCGTGCCCAAGACAAAGGCCAATTGCAAGCCACACCTGCTGCAAGCGGCAACCACCTGTGCTACCCCGCAGCTATGCACGACACGTTACTCATCACTGTCAGATCGGGCCCTCCTCGTCTCCGCGTTTTAACGAAGCCCAATCTCTGCTGAGCCTCGCTCGTTTGTCGTGTGGTCTGCTCGGCGATGGAACGAGTGACAGCAACACGCTGGCTGTTTGGAACGCGAAGACGCCCGAATCTTTAGGCTACCGCTTTGTTAAAGCACCATGCGTTGGGTGAGATTTTCAGTTTGGAAAGCGAGGCGTCAGATGGAATCGAAAATACTATGGTTTGGCGCGTGTAAAGACCGCGCCAACGGTAGTTATCGCATTGTCATATATCAACGTGATGGGGATGTATAGTACACCGAAAGTATCGGGGCGCATCCGGGATGTACCGTCTCTATGCAGATAGCTCGCGCCTAGATCAAGGAAGTAGTTTCCGGGAGAGTCAGCCGGCATGGGAGAAGGGCCGAACTTTGGGCACCGACATGATCGAATTACAACCACAAGTTCTTATATTACTATAGTACTATAAGATAGACTTAGTAGCTCTTTTTAAGATATTTAATAAATTAAGTAAAGTAGTTCGCGCTGTTTTCTTAGAGAAGAAGATTAATATATTTTTTTTATATTACGTAGCTACCTTTAGACTATATAAATAGTAGAAGAAATAACCTTATATCTATTATGGCTGTGGGATCCCTAGTCCTACTAACTCTTCTAGTGATAAATCGCGATTTTTGCACAAGCAATGGCATTGGGAGCTTCTGGCAACTTTATGACGATTGATGTGAGTAGGGGTGTGGCTGTGCGAAGTAAGCCATCCGAATCTTGCCCCGCCACGCTCGCCAGGCAGCCTTCAAATCGACTCGGCCGCTCACGTGCTTGCCCCACAGCCAGCCTTGTCCCCGCCCATGGACCCTTCGACAGTGCTTCAATCATTTTCTTTCCATGTACTCGTACCAAGCGTACCAAAAGTCTGGTAGCTCCATCAGCGCTCTGCATCGTCTTTAGCCGCTCGCCATGGTGGAGCTAGTCGGCTTCGCGGCCAGCCTTACGACCCTACTCCAAGTTGCTGGTCAGATAGCCCAGTTGAGCTACGCATGCGTTTCCGATGTACGTAACGCACCAAAGATACAGAAGCGTTACTTGCAAGAAGTATCAGCGTTCATGGGTCCTTGCTCCATCGTGGGGACCAGCTAATAAGTAAATTCGTAATACTATCTTTGATTAACAAGAACGCTTCTAACTTATGCCCAGCCCAAGTAACTATGCTTTCTTCACGATGAGCAGGTACGTTGTGAAAATGAAGGGCATCTACCCGCAAGTTTTCCTCCTTGGTAATAGCAGGTAACATGTTGGCTAACTCTTTTGCTGCTCTAGAAGTTCGCCCATTTGGAATACTAATCTCGACCCTGCACCGCAGTTCACACTGGCGGACAACACGACTGAACTTGAAAGTGAACTTGAGAATCCGACATCTTGTCCTTCTGACATATAAGAGCGCAATTTCATAATCTGCTCTATGTTAAAGACGTTGCTCTGCTATGTAGCTGTATGAATCATTTTGATCCCGATAAAACCGTATCGCGCAGACACATGATCCTCTCTATATGTTCTTGACTCAATGTCCTTTGACAATCCCTGGGTTCACCAACAATATGTACGCCGTCATCTGCGGTTCATCTGAGTACAACACTCGAATGATGTGGGGCGCCGCCGTCGACGGTGCAGTAGCCCACTTAGACCGACCCCCGCAACCAGAACGTCTCCCGGTTCCTGCTGAGTGGGAACTCGAACACGACCAACCATACAGAAACCCGTAGATACCCGCCAGAAAGAAACGAGTCTCGCCCTATTTCTATGCCCCTTTATCCAATGCTCACGGGCGGATTTTTGATTTCCTCAAACCTATAGAACGCGTCTTTCCTCATCATCGGTGACTCCGACCGCGTCAATGGCGCGCGTGCACGCTACCTTGAGGTACCTCCAATAATGGCCAAGCAATGGCGACCGGCGAAACGCAACATTCACACGTTAGGAACTATAGGTAGCTAAAACGCTCCTCGAGGGATAGAGACGATAATCTATCGCAGGGGGACACCATAAGTAGCCATTACTGCTGTTGCTGCCAAGAGACTACCCTGCCGATATAGAGAGGAACACAGCGAAAGCACGAAGACGTGAAATAGGGGTTGCACATTATTACTCAAAGGCACTGTTTCCCGTGCTAATTCAGATACTACCCGGGTACCGCTAGTTATTGAGAGCGGGTAAGGCAGACAAACGTGGGAGACCCACCGGCGGCACCATATCTGTAAACGGCGCCCGCCGACGACGTGCGTCAATATTGAAGTCAGACTTACCTTAGTGCAGCTCGAGGACTGCGTCGGTAGGCTCGTCTCTATTCTGACTCATAGCGTCCTTGAGCGCATCAAAGTCAGCTAGGTTAAGGTCGACGTTTAGCTTAGGCGAGGGCCCCTTCAGGAATTTTGTGACATCCTCGAGGTCGTAGAGAAGCTCGACTTCAGGCTTCAGCAACTCTTGCTAACGGGCGAAGCGCCACCCTTAGACTCCTTAACAACCGGTAACTGCCTGGCGGAGGGCTGCATAAATTTCGATAGCTTCGGTGAGATAAGTTTTTCCTCTTTATAAGTACTTTTAATTCTTAAACTCTTTAAATACTTTTGAAGTATATCTATCTACTTAACCTCTAAAGCTTCTAAATTAATCTCTTCTTCTCTTCTTCTATATCTTAAAGTACTCTTTGGGTTTACAATGTAATTGACCCCAAAAGTAAGTAGCTTAGTAGTTGTTCCAGGGGCTACTTCCCAGTCATATTTCAGAAGCAGGTAACAAAGTGCGATCTTAATCTCATTGGCCGCGAAGAAACGACCGGGGCAAGCATGCATTCCATGCCCAAAACCCAGGTGCTCAGGGCTCGTGCTGACAAAATGTGCCCTATTAGCATACTCAGGGTTTTCTCGCAAGCGCAACCAGCGGTATATGTCGAACTTCTCTGGGTTTTCGTATAGGGCTGGGTCGTCCACCTGACTGGCATCGACCATAACATACTGCCCCTTGCGGATGGTGATGTTCTCTTCTTTCAAGTGTACATTCTTGGTTGCAATCCGGCGCATGGTCACTTCATGTGTATTGTTAGTGGAATCGTGTTGAAGAGCGGAATAGAATAAAACTTACGCCGCTCGTTAGGCATAACTCTCTGTGCTTCCTTCATTGTGCTGTCCAACAACTTCATGCTGTATAATGAGGTTTTACTCCATCCGTCCTTTTTTAGGACGCTGATCATTTCTTGACGTAGTGGATCCATCAGCTCCCGATTGCTGGCCAAGAGCAGCATGATTTTTGACAGGAGGTCCGACGTGGTGTGTATAGCAGCGAGAGATAGAGTAAGTTGGACATATGCAGGATCATAGCTGAAACCCTTGCATTCCGCTTCGGCCCAGTCGATTGAATCATTGCACGTTGGAACCGGCTTTCCTGCTCTGTGGGCTTGTTCCTTGATTACGCGACGTTCTTCAATTATTGGCTTTATCAGCTCCTGAGCGCGCCGCATCTTGTTACGAACAACCCTGCATTGTTGAGAGAAGAGGGGAAGGAGGAATTTAACGCCGCTGGGCACGAGCGTCATTTTTTGTGACGCTTGGAATAAGTCCACAGTGTATTCCTTTGTGACCTTGAGCCAATCTTCGTTGCGGCAAAGTTTGTCGCCCAGGAAAACGCGAGACGAAAGACGTGCGATGATGTCCAGGATGGAATCGAGAATGAGGGTTTCTTTCCAATCTACCTCAAATTAGATGATGTAAACCGCAAAAAGTCTATCTGGACTCGAAGCCTTACCGGTGGAATCACCAAAAACAAAGTTAAATGCGAAGGTAGCTTCGGACGCTAGGGGCTCGGTAACAGTATCTAGACGGATGCCTTGTAAGCTGCACATGTCAATGAACCGAGTTCCAATTTTGAACTTACTCAGAAGTTTGGTGAGTGGTTTTCTAGCTATATTCTGTACCACCTGTCCCCGGTGATCTACGGCACTTAGAGGCTGGAATCCCGGAACATGAGTGTGGAAGTCCTAAGCAGTTAGCATTTCCTGCCTTGAGATGAAATAATTGATACACCTTACATTTCTAACCGCTTTTCCAAAGCTCAGACCTTCTTCGTTGCGGATAATGTTCACACAGCGTGATGGTAGAACGATGATTTCTCCGTTATTATTAATCATTCGGAATGCACTGCCAGGAAACCTCTGTTTGGCATCTTTTAAGATCTCCATTCCGCGTTTCATAGCATTCAGTTGCATGGTAATTGCCGGAGAAAACCATGTTGGAGGATTGGCATGAGGGATGCTGCTGTTTTTCCGACTTAGAACCAGTATTGCAATTGCAACAACAAGCAATATCGAAGTGGTAGCCAGGCTAGGGACAATCGGAAGCAGGCTAGTAGAAGACAGGACGGTGGAAGATCGTATGGGGTCCATGACGTCAAACAGCCAAGAGTGTCTGGATGGATATGCGTATATAAATGTTTGTTTGTTTGTGTGTGTGTGTGTGTGTGTGTGTGTG
>JAFHBV010000542.1:0-21333 GCA_019022785.1 Pseudomonodictys pantanalensis
GTCCCAGCTATCACAGTCGTCGAACTTGTCGTTCGCCTTTTGCGATTGCTTTTGCGGGGTGCGGGTGTTCTTGAGCGCGTGAGTTTTCTTGTTCGAGGGCGCGGCCTTGGGTTCACTCAGACCGTGCTCTTTCCAGAAGTCGTCGGCAATGTCACTGGAATTGTTTGGTTTCGAGCCAGAGGTGGCGGCTCGCTTGAGACCTGGCCGCCCGTCGGATGCTTTTCGCGTGGCTTTAGCGGTAGTGCTACGCGCGGACCCCGAGCCTTCGGCACCAATGACAGCTTCGTCGCCCACAGTAGCTTGTCGGATGTCCTCGATGAACGTCAAGAGTCCGTCTTTGAAATCGGTGGCCATTTGCTTGCCCGTGCGGAGGGCGTCGCGCTGAATGTTGGAGAGGCCGCCCAAGTCGTAGCGTTCGCCATTGACGGTGCGAGCGATGTGGTTGGCGATGTCGGGTGAGGTGCTGTGCCTCACGAGGGGTGCTGGGGGCTCTGAGCGGGCGGGAGAGTCTTCTGAGAGAACGTCCTCTGGTTGCGGGAACGAGGGAGAGTAGGACTTGTCGGGCGACAAGAGAGACAGGGTGCGAAGATGCCGTGATCCGCTGAAGACCTTTCGCTGCGAGGTCTTGGTGCCGCTGAGCAGAGCCTTCCTGCGCTCCATCTCCTTCTGCATCCATAGTGCAGACCCATCCTCGTCTTCTGGGTCGGGGACGTGGTTGGCGAGAGAAGTGTTGAGCGGTTGCAGCTGGGTGACTTTGCGTGACTCGTTGCGCTGGCGCACGACCTCTTGGTTTGCGTAGTGCTTCTTGAGGGTCTTGAGGTCTTGCTCAGCTTTGATGAGTTCTTCCTTGAGCTCGAGGACATAGCGCTCCTGAGCGGCGACGACGGCGAGAAGGTTGGTCTCGGGAGAGGGGACGCGATCAGGCGAAGGAACAGGAGAAGGTGCAGCGACCCAAGATTGTGGACGCGATCGTGGTGAAGAGGTATTGCTGCCGGCAGCTGGCTGAATGGGGAATTGCAGGGACAGACGCTTGCCCTGGCGAACTACGTCGACCGACGACATGGAGCGAGAGTGAGAAGGCATTGATGGGGTGGCAGGTGTTGCAGGCACGGAAAAAGAGGAAGGAGATGGGGTGCTGGGGACAGAGGCGGCGTCGGCAGCTCCTGAGTGCTGGGCGTGAAGCGGTTCTTTGAAGGGTGGTGAGCCCCCTGGCGTCGGCCGTTGCTGGGCCTGGTCTTTGTTGTCCGGGGTCACTGAGCGTTTCCGAGCTGGGAGATTAGACTTGCGGCGGGACTGTGCACGGTGCATTACGTCGGCGCCTCGAGTGAAAGAAATTGGAGCGTCGCTCATATCAGAATCATAGTTCTTCTTCTTCTTAAGCTGCTGTTGTTGGGTGCAAGAGAAGACGGAGAGAGGCAAGCGGCGAGAAAGGCGGTGGAGGAGGAGCGAAGCGGGCGCTGGTGAAATTTCAAGGTGAAGGGCCAATAGAATGCAGGGGAAGCTGATGAGGCG
The DNA here is from genome assembly GCA_019022785.1 of Pseudomonodictys pantanalensis. Taxonomy (NCBI): domain Eukaryota; kingdom Fungi; phylum Ascomycota; class Dothideomycetes; order Pleosporales; family Parabambusicolaceae; genus Pseudomonodictys; species Pseudomonodictys pantanalensis. The sequence goes on from JAFHBV010000542.1 coordinate 1,513, forward strand.
CACGCTGGCCTTCAGCCACAGGAGCCACGCCTTCAGCAGAGTCGGGCCTGCAGAAGAAGAACCCATGCCAGACTCTGTGAAGGACGCATTCTCTGAGGTGAATTGAAGGGAAGGTTGGACGATGGCAGAGCAAAGATCCCGAGTCACCAGCGCGGCGGCCCCTCCTGCGCTTTTGTGTTTCCTGGTTGTCCCGAAGGCTGTCACGCGTAAGTGGCCCGGGCCAAACAACAACGCCAGGCCTCATCTACATTCCCTGCAGGTCCACCTCGAGATGCCTGCACAGCTAGCGAAGGCCGACGTGAGCGAGGTGCACGATAGGCGGGCGATCGAGAAGTTCCTGTTGGAGGTGCCGCCACGGGCGCGCTTTTCTGCAGCTAAAGTGGTTGACATGCATGCACAATTCTCCCAAAGGCCATGGTGCCATTGAAGTTTTCAGGCGGTGTAGACGCCAAGACGCTGACGCGGCAGCTGCCATTGGCTGGAGACAGCACGGAGCCGAGGCGGTGAGGGCCCCAGCCGTTCCCGCATCTTGTTCTTCCGGCTGCCCTCGCTCTTGAAAGGGCAAAGTTTTCGGCATCTATTTGTACATATTCTAGCAGCTTCTGCTGTTTCATCATCCGCCAGGCCGGTTCTCTCTTTTCCTGCATCTCGTTTGGTGGTTGCGATGCTGCGTGCCATTGGTCAGTGCGCGCGCTTGTCGCAAACGGGAACCATGTTTATCGCCACGTGCCCCTCCGCGACTTGGCGCCGTCTCAATGCCTCACCAATTGGCGGGGCGACAGGGTGAACACATCATCAGATAGGCGCGTAAGATGCGTCTACCAACGAAGAAACGGGTTAACGGACAGCATGGGGTCATGCAGGGTTCGACAAGACTGCTGGAATGGAGCTGCTGCAGGAACGCAGGCGCGGCCTCGATGACGGCCTGCCTCCAAACCGAAGGCGCGACACTCACCAGGCAATTCGAATCGAAAATATCGTCACTCGACGACTGCTATCCTCCTTTGATGGTTTCAACAGCCCCTCGAAATTGCATCGTTTCGGTCTCGCCGGTTGGGGATCGCTTCGGCTGGGTGCGTGCTTTTTGTTGGTGGACGACCGGTTGCCGGGGCGATGAGGCCGGTCCTCCCCTCGAATATCCCCCACCGCGACGCGCTGCCAACGCTCTCCACGCACCCTATTTCTATTCCAGCGTCACTGATCCAGGCATCCGCCGCCTGTCTCCCGATCTGGCTGCATCATTGCTTAGACGTCTCTGAGCGCGCACCTGTTGTTTATTGCTATCCGAAATAGCATTGTCAACAACCTTGCCGCAATGGCAGAGAACTACCAGGTCCTGGAAGAGTTGGGCAGTACGTCAATATCTATTCTTAAACGCATTCGTTGACTCACAATGCGCAGGCGGAAGCTTTGGAAAAGTGTTCAAGGCCATCGACAGGTCGACTGGCGAAACTGTCGCCATCAAGCTCGTACGCATCCACATATACGAACCACGAACCGAGTTAACCCATCCCTAGATTGACCTCGAGGAGAGTACCGATGAGCTCTCAGACATACAAGCCGAGATCAACCTGCTCAGCACATGCAAGAGCCCGTACGTCACTGAGTACAAGACGAGCTTTGTCAAAGGGGTCAAGCTATGGATCGTCATGGAATTCTTAGGCGGCGGATCCGCGCTGGACCTGGTGAGCGACACTACTACCGAATACAAGAAGGGAAGACTGATGGATATAGATGAAACCGGGTCCTTTCAGCGAGGCGCACATTGCCATCGTCTGCCGCGAGTTGCTGCTCGGTCTCGACTACCTCCATGCAACCGGAAAGATCCATCGAGATATCAAAGCCGCCAACGTCCTCATGACAGATGCCGGCAAAGTCAAATTGGCCGATTTCGGTGTTGCCGCGCAACTGACGAATCTCAAGTCACAGCGGATGACGTTTGTCGGTACGCCATACTGGATGGCGCCTGAAGTCATCCAGGAAGCTGGATACGACTTCAAGGCTGATATATGGTCACTGGGCATCACCGCCATGGAACTCGCATTGGGGGCGCCGCCGCTTGCTGGATCGCACCCTATGAAGATTCTCTTCACCATACCGAAAAACCCCGCTCCCCGGCTAGAGGGTGACCAATTCAGTAGCCACTTCAAAGACTTCGTGGCGCAGTGCCTTATCAAGGACCCCGACCGAAGAGCCAGCGCGAAGGAGTTGCTGAAACATCGTTTCATTACCCGTGCCGGAAAGGTCGAGGCGATGCGGGAATTGATCGAGAGGAAGCAGATGTTCGATGCGCAAGAGGAGACCACGTCGCACCCGAAGTACTACGAGGAGACCATGTAAGTTCCCTGCTCATCCCTGCCATGAATAATGACTGACTTTTCAGGGTCGACCTGTCACCGCGAACGGAGGAGGACGAGTGGATTTTCGACACGGTGAAACCCGGAACAGTAGCCCCCGCACGTCACACTGCCAAACGTAGGAAGATGGCGCGAATACCCTCCAGCGATGCGAGCGATTGCGCATCGGCGATGCAGCGCCTTGATCTGAATGCAGCTCCTCTCGGAACTGTGTCCGACTCACCCATGCCCGAACGACGCCGACAAATATCTCGACAGTCATCGGCAGCGACCGCAATCCGTGTTCCGTCAGGGTCTACACCAACAGCGCGTCGCGTTAGCAACGTACCAAAGCAGCCTCTCGGGGTAGATCTCACCTTCGGTAACTCGCCCTCGACTGTACGACATTTCAAGCGAGTCTCATCAGGAGAGCGGCGTCAGGCTCTCTCTTCGAATCCACCAAATAATGGCAACTCATTCCACCCAAATCCGCAGGCTCGGACCTTCCGCCCATCACCACCCAACTCTGCGCACCCATTGGATGTAAATAATGAGAACGAGCCACCCGCGCCAGACTACCCGCCCATGCCCGTTACGAAGGATGCACTCTACGGACGAAGAGCCTACGGCAAAGTCCTTGATTCGGTCTTCCAGGAAGCATATGCCGATTCAGCATCCCCTCATCAGCGCGAGGCTTTAGGCAAGGTGCACCAAGCGTGGGCTCACCTTGACCAAATCGACCCCCAAGGCGAGTTTTTGCTCCTAAAGGCAATGGTCGACCGGCTACAAGGCGACTCAAAGCTCGCCGCAGCCTTAGGCATCGCCGTGTCGCCGGCGCCGACACCGAAGCACAACACGAGGACCAGCGAAAGCAGCCTAAGCGGTACGACCGTCCACGGCACCGGCACCACACGCATCCGCTCCAACACCACCAACACCTCTCTTCAAAAGCCCGCCGCCGACTTCCCCGGCACCCCCACAAAAACGCCCTTTCAGACTCCCATTGGAACGCCCAACGGCACCGCATCCGGCTCTCCCCTCAAAGGAACCAAACTCGTCCTCGCCCAGAACAACCCCCATCTGAAATCGCACCGCCGTCGTCAGAGCGCCGTTATTGGTGGCGAGAAGGCGTTCGGCATGGATTCATATGGCGGACTGGATGAGAAGAAGATGCCGGGCTATGTGGAGAGGGGTATGGAGCAGCAGGGTTTGCTCGCTGACATACTCTATGGGCAGTGGATGCAAGGGCTCAAGTCGCGCTGGCCGTTGACTTAGATGCAGTTTTCTTCACTTCTCTGCTTATACTTTTGGGACGTGGTTTGTGTATCGTTGATCGCACCCTTATGTGCGTGCGCCTCACCGTCACTCTAGTCCACATTTCTCGGCCTTTTCCACTCATACTCGGGGGTCCGTTGCTGCTCAAACTTATGATTAGCATGACTGTTCCCTGTCTATCACGGCCGACTCATCATGAGATCATGGGTTATTGCATTCTGTGCATTCTTTGCGAGGAGTTTATATGGCATTTCATGGGCGTTTATATGGGTTGTAATTGGCTTATCGATCGTAATGGCAGAAGGTGCAAACTGCGAGGCTGATTGGAAAGTGCGAGAGAGAGGAAGGTGGATATATTGGTGGATGGTATGGTAGATATCTGTAATATGGAATGTGAACTTAGCTGTATTGTTACCTCTCTTTGAAAGTCATGTCATCTTCTTGAGGCACACCAACATACAGTGCAATGTTCTGGCCAAAACACCCCGCAGCCGCTTTTCTCATCGTGCATGACAGAGCCGTTGTGATTGGGTAGGCTGTAGGTGCCTTTCAGCTCACACAGACCGCTGATGGCGCAACACCACCTTATCAGGTATGTTGATGATAAACATCCTCTGAAGTGCATATCTTTTGTTTCTCGGCTGACATCTCCAGGCTGCAAGACATCACTTTTCTGTCTTCCACTCTGCGCCTCTCGCAAAACACCTTCAGCGCAACAACACCCCTGCTATCCCATCATCCGAACAATCCAAGCAGCTCGATACATCACAGCCTTGCGATAACCCATGTCGGATCAGGCTCCTAGCTCACAGGTCCACCCGATCATACCAAGGTAGTAGCCGTACCATGTCAAACAACATATCGTTCGCCCTCAACCCTCGCCAACTCGTCCCATTCAAGACATCCCTCAAGGAACGCAGCGGTCTAGAAATAATATGGTCCTGTCTTGGCGTAATCATAACCTGCACTTGGACCGCGCTGCACCTGACCGTCCCGCCTCGCCACTACGGATTCTGGACAAACGTGGTGCGCAAGCTCAAGTGGATGCTCGTCATGGTTATATTTCCGGAGTACATCTTCTCGCACGCGGTCGTGGAGCTCAAGACTGCGCTGGACGACTACCTCCGGCTGGCTGTCAAAGTCACGGAACTGAAACAGGAGGAATGGTGTGTGAAGCCGGGCAGGACGGCGAGGGTGCTGAGGAAAGTGCTGGTGCTTGCAAGCCGGGGCGATGTTTTCGAACATGTGGACGCTGAGAAGAATCGGAGAGCGAAGATTAGCGGAGGGATTACAGAGCCAGCAGGCAAGATGGAGAAGATACATGTATGCGACTCGCACTGCACGGCCTGGACGCTCACTCACTCCTTCTTCGTCAACATGGGCGGCTTCGTGGACGCCGACCACGCACCCATATACTCGGAGCGCTTGATCCAGCCGCGACCCTTAGACGCTCACACATCCGTGCCCGATTCCGCTCCCCTGGATAGGAGAACATTCCGCATAGCCATCGACCCCGTGGTCACCGAGGCCTTCATAAACGACAAGAGCAAAGCAAGCCCCTTCATAAAAGCGCTCTGGACCTTCGAAGTCCTGCGCCTCGTCTTCGACGTCGTCACGCGCGCCCTCCGCAAATTCCCCATCACGCAGCTCGAAATCATGACCGTCTCATTCTCCGCCATCTCCCTCCTAACCTGGCTCGTACAGTTCAAAAAACCGCAGGACGTCGAAGTCCCATTGCCAATCCTTCCCTCATCCCCATCCCAACGCACGACACTAGACTCACATACCGCGTCCGTCAAACGCATAAAGATCTTCTCCGGTGTGGACGTGAGCAGAAGAGTCCGCTCAGCATTCAGCATCATCTTCCCGCTCTTCCACCCCACCTCAGAAGACACCACCCCGACGCGCATCCCCAACGACGCCATCCGCCCCTCGCAACGCCACGACTTCCTCTTGAGCCTTATGCTGTGCGTCTCCACAGCCATGTTCGGCTCCATCCACCTAATCGCGTGGAACTTTGATTTCCCGACAACCTTCGAGCGGGACTTTTGGCGCGCTTGTGCGCTCGGCGCGATCGCTATTCCGCTCTTGCTGCCGGTCATTATATTGATCTGGAATCCCAAGTTCAATCAAGCCTACGAGAGTGTAGAGGAGTGGGAGCACGTCTTCGAGTTCGCGGAGAGCATGCGGCAGCAGTACTGCACGGCGGAACAGCACAATCCTTTTCGAACGAGGGGGTATGGGAAGGCGGATGTGGAGGGTATGTTGAGGGATGCGGAGAGTTGGGTGGAGGGGTGTGGAGTGGAGAGGGAGAAGAGGGCGAGGAGGGATTTGAGACATTTGGTGAATAAGGTTAGGGAGGCGAGGGAGATGGATAGGAGTCTAGAGAGGGGGAAGTATGGCAGGTTGTTGGCGCAGGTGGCGAGTATTCTGTTGTATTTGGTGTTGAGGTTGGCGATTATTGGTTTGGCGTTTGCGAGTTTGAGGGAGGCACCTAGGGGGATTTATAGGGCGACATGGGCGATAAACACGCCGGGGATTACGGGTGGGTAGTCATGATGGACGGGGCTGCTGGCTGAACAGGCTCACTTTTGAAGACGATACTTCATAGTGGGGTAGAAACTCGAAGAGCTTCGGAAAATACGATAGAAGATGATCCAGTATGCGGGCGGATCATCGAGGGTGCTTTTTGTCCTTCGCTGAGATGTAGACGAAACTTCCCCGTTCAGCTCCATGCCTTCTCCGTACCCACGTCGGGTGTGCCAGCGTCTAATTCCACAGGCATAGTCCTTGATTCGGCGATCTCATGCGGTCTCTCCCCCACACTCATCTCTTCCCTATATTGATAATTACCCCACATATCTCTTCCATCTGGCTGTTGAGTATCTGATGAGAGTTCTACCGGCTTCGGAAGGGCCTGTCGCTGTCTTCGGCGTCGCAAGTACAGGAAGAGACAAACCATGAGCAGTATAGGAACGATGACAATGGGAATGAGGATGACAGCAAGGTTCGTGTGTGACTTGCTGGTGGAGGAGGGTGGTTCAGATGAATTGGATGAGGCATTGGGTGGCATGGTGATGGTTTGCGGAGCTTGCGTGATTGTTATAATGCCTGCAGTGTTGGTGGGTTGGGCTTGGTCGACTGGCCGTGGTTAGTATACCCTCAAGAAGAGAAGGTGAGTATATGCGTCGGACTTACATCTCGTTAACTCGGTGCTCCTCGCGCAATAGCTGCCGAATGCCTCTAGAGCCATGCTGACATCTCCATCCACACTTGGCGCCGTCGTCTGAGTTGGAAGGTTGCCCACTTGCCGTGCTCTCAGCATCTTCATTGCCACACTTGTGGGCTCATTTCTCGCCGTCAAACCCTGAGTGGCTGCTCCTCGACATGCATTCTCAACAGCCGTCGAGATGATAGACGCGAACAGGCTGCTCGAGGAGAGGCAGAAGCACGCGAAGGAGGTGAGCTGCATGCCATCGCCGCAACCAGACGCCTGCGCGCGTACGATAGCACTAACGCGGTTCTCCGCACAGGACGCGAGTTGAGTATAGATGGAAACTTGGTCGATGTATATGTAGGTGCTTCCTGCCGCGTTGACGACTGGAGGGGTGAGTGAGGTGACCAGCCAGAGTGACACAAGGGTGCGTCGTAGGAAGCGCATGGTTGCCATTGATCGCAAATGGTGTGTTGTTTGCCGTTAAAAATGCAGGTACGTTCAGATACCGGACATAAAGTCGGGAGGAAATCCGGAGGTTGTGGAAATTAAAACGCCCAGGTAGAGCTGGGACTCCCTACTTCTTATCATCTCCTAGGCATAAGTTGTCCGGCGACCCAATTCTCTCCAGGATGCGCTTGCGCTTTGCGCTGTGTATTACTTATGGTTCCCTTCAAGCTTGCCGTTTCATCCATTCGGAGTTTGGCTAAGGTGCCTCAGGTGGCGTTCCGTTTACTTATCGAACGAGACAGGAGGACTTTCAAGCGTTCTGCGTGGATGGAGGCCTGACGGTCCTTTACAGGATCCCGACGGATATAAGCCCTTTTTTTGTGTACCGCAGGGTATTGCACCTTACTGTGTTCTTTACTGTGTTCAGTGCTTGCGTCACCCGCAATATGGCACGAACAAACAGCTATCAGATAAAACCTTCTTTTAGGTCCGTAACGTTGTTGTGCTGTGTAAACCTGCGTTTGAGAGTAAGGGGTGCGCGGTGGTGTTTCACAAGCGTCTGGTGTGGCGCAGAGCGTACACTAAGCCCAACGAAGTTATAATACTTCACTACGTAGACGACTGTAAGAGAGTTGTTTCTTCTGCCCATTCATCGCGCTCTGCCGTTATTTGGCGCTGCAAGTGGAAGTATCGGTCTTGGAAGTGGTTGGCAGCTTGTCGTGCGTCCAGGTCCTCGATGTCAAGTTCGCTTAGGTTAATATCGGAAGCAGAACGTTCGGAGTCCAGAACAGGCAAGTGAGCCAGCATGTCTGTTCGAAGATCAGAAAATTGTAAAGTGGAGCGTATAGGTGTCGGTCTTTACCTCTCGCTCGGTCGTGCCGTCTCGACAAAAGTAGCCAAAGCGTTGCGACTGCAGCCAATGCACCAGGAATGGCTAGTACAAGAGCGACCAGCTCGATGATATTATTACTATCGAAGCGGCCCATATCTCGACTTCTAATTGAACACTCCAATCGGAATTGGCAATCGAACGGAACAGACGGTACTGATAGCTGGAGCAAGGTTCGATGAAGTTTGGAACGTCGAAGAATTGATATGTGGAGTGGGTTTCGTCGTTTTCAGTCCTCCAGGTGTCCAAGAACAACAGTCCTCGTAACCACGGCTCCGATGTGGGTGATCGGCTCAGCAATAAAATGTCCGTGCTCTTACGAACCGAATTTAGTGGTCGCGGGAGTACCCTGGACACCAGTCAACTGACGACAAGCGAATACCTTCTCGATCGTGAATCGCGGCGGAATCTTTGGTGCGATTTCTGACACGTGGAAATGGCTTTTCGCAAAGACTAAGATATCGAGAAAGAGTCAAGCGAAGACGAATCGTAGAGGAGCATGGAAGAACGTATAATTGCGGAGGAGCTCAGAACGTGGGCACCGCGGTTGCTCGTGTCGTACTTGAATCAATCGAAAGCGTGCACCGCTATGACATAAGCCACCGCGATGAGGTTTGACGGTTGGTTCTACATGGCAGTATTAGCGAGGCCCTTCTCTTACCCATTGGAGGGCCGACGAACTGTTTGGGGGATTGGATTGGGCAAGCGGGTGGGCTCGTAACATGAACAGCAAATCAGCGACCGTCGGATAACCAAGAACGCATGCTGTGAGAGTTAGTACTATCCGGTCAAGTATGAGTCCACGCCTCAGGCATCCAGGACTCAGGCTTACATGCGAAGGCACTACTGCAGTTCTCGAGGCTGAAAGGGGCAGTTCAAGTTCGAAACTTGACACAGAATTCGACGTTGGACCTTTGTTCGATTTTCTTCAGAAAGCTAGAATAGCAAGAGAGACACAACTAAAGGTTTTGCCTAATGATCCTGATGGCTAGCAGTACTCTGTCAAAGTCGTTCCCTGAAGGTCATCTTCGGTGTATGACAGAGAAAATAAGGATTAAACCGAGCAAGTAGTAGTAGGTAGCCTTGGAGGTAGGTGATGATGATCTCCAAGAGAGCGATGCGCGTTGCATCTGCGAGTTGACGAGATTCTTATAGCATGCACCTGGCGCGATCTCCAATATCTGAAAAAGTAGGGCGAAGTCGTTTTCGTTTGCGGCCCTTGCGATGCGCTAGCACCACGGATAACCACCCCCTGCCGCCACGAAACAGGATCCGCTAGACTCCTTGTCATTGGCTTGATGGACTATGCGTGGGTTGCTGCTTACGCTTACACGTGCGGTGTCTAGCACCATAGACCGCACGTGTCTTGTTAGACCGCCCATGCATGATATTAGCCATGATTTCGTCCGCCATGCATTTGGCTGCGTATCGGATACTTTACTAGGCCGCGTATTTTGCCTCGGTCTTTGACTGTCAAGACAGCTGTTTCCCTAGTAGAGCACAATTTGCAAAGCAGAGCTCTCGTATCTGCCCCAAACAGATCGGTTTCAAGAATGCCATCGCGTATGTCGCTTTAACGGGCTGTACTGTTCACACTGTCAGTAAGTCGGTATACATACGGGCGACAGTCAAGTCAGTCTATGCTTGAGCGCAATATCGGATGAGCAGTATGTCTTCACAGGGACCACAGGACGAAGTAGACAGCTCGTGAGGCCCTGGTCGGATGCTGCAAGGCTTTGCGTGCAGTGCGCGATGACAAGTTCGCGCTTCCAAAAGCAAACCGGTGAGCAGCCATAATCAATCACCGTGCGATGATCCTGCCACCACACCACACTCGGGTTGGCCAGTGTCGGACGGTAATTTAAGTGCGCTTATCTGCTGGAGACCTCATTTGGGATATGGAGCAATTTAAGCGCTGTGTAACAACCCTCTCCGCCTCCTGCCCCCAAGTTTTTGCCAACAATACACAACATCTGTGCGGACCAAGGCTGTGGTGCAGGGGCGCGAGCAAGACCACTGCCCGTGGCTTTGGGAAGCCAGCCACTTCTGCGAAGCCATACAATAAGTTTGGTCTTGGCATGGATACTGGCGGTAGTGGTTAGTTATCGCAATGTTATGCATATGCCAGAGAAATCTGCAATGCCGAAAGAGCGTAGTCCAGAGCAAAAGGGTGCTTTAAAGTGGAGGATAGAAATCCGCGGAAGAGAAAGCAGGTTATTGAAGGTCAGCGCAATCTGCATCGGAGCTAAGATATGTGCTGAGCTCATTTGTGAACCCAGCGAGAAATCTTGGATTTGGAATAAAGCGTCTGGCTTCAGCTCCACGGCCGAGATGTAGAGTCCAGACACCTACTCAGAGACGGAGCCACACCCTAGATAATGTTCACAACCCCCTCTTCAAAAGAACCCACCCACTCTTGCAGCTTCTTCCTTTTCAGTTCCTCTTCTTCGTAGACACCAATGAAAGCCAGCCTAGAATAAACATCCGGCTCCCGTTCTTGAATCAGAACAAGTCCGCAATAAAAATCACACTTCTCGAAGACTTTCCTTTCGGCTCCGACCGAAGTCAAAACACAGAGGATGTACATCGAGTATCCAGGCGCCGAATCACGCATCTGATCGATATCTGAAGACACGGCATCCATGGTAACAACATGCTCCCATTCATGGTCAGGGTCCATGAGTTCGACCCGGTGGTCCAAGATATTGTAATAGGGAATTCGTTTGAGTTGTCCGCGAAGACGAATATGCCCACCAGTCACGGCACCGAACGGGGCAGATGCCGACTTAAGCGGGACGACGCACTCCATTACTTCTGCAGTAGCTGCCCTGCTGTAGCTGCCCATCATACGTCCATAGGTCACCAGTGCATTGATCGGCCCATCGATTGAAGCCCACGACCAAGATGGGGCTCTGTACTTTGGTCGTGGTTTGGGCGTACTGCCTTTTCTGAGCGACCAAAGCAAGGTAATCGGCAGATCCAGACGCCACAATCCAGCGACGTAATCGTTGCCTGCGGGATCATCGGCCAAGAATGCCGAGTAGAAGGTCTCTGCTACAGCGGAGAATGCGGGAAGCTTATCATCTGGCACTGTAAGTATTCGCTGAGTGTAAAGTTCGAGCACAGTCTTCCACTCAAGGAAGGCCAACTCATCCAATCTAAGATGCCAGGTTGGATCTTCTTTGCGGAAAGACAAGTCGCCCGATCGCCAATTGAACTTTGGGAGGCGCGACCCGTGTGCTAGCGATCCACCGTCACAGAGTAGTCCACTACCGTCGCATCGCATCGTGATTTGCTCGGGGCTGAAGTATATTAATCTGGGAGCTAAAATCGCTGCTCGGTATTTAGCTACGGAAGACTATTCTGGCTTCTTTGAAGACGTACTCTCTTGGAATGTCCATGCTCGGCTGTTAACAATGTCGCCGTCAAGAAAAGCATCGACGTTTTCGAGCGAGGGTTCAAGGTGGAGTACAGTGTCCTCGCCATTGAGGATTTGACAATTTATAGAGTACCGTGGGGATATCTTCTTCCGATGATGCAGGAAGCCGTCCTGGCTGCAGGACGCATCTCCAGCAAGTAGCGTAACGGTGCTAGCTCTGTATATCTTGGCCATGTGGACAACTTCCTCGGCCATCTCAATTGAATCATCTTGCACAAGGCATAGGGCATCGACCCATACATGCTGGTAACCTAGGAGAACCGTTACGGTTATGGCGTCCTGAATGGATTTGGAAAGTGAGGTGATTGGAACACCATGCTCATGACTTCGCAGATTTGCCGTGGTAGTCTTGACCACCTGGTCCCCGCCCCAGCAGTACGAAAGGCACACGTATTTCGTCGATGTTGTTGCTGGTATCAAGCGTACAATATCCCTCTCGGGGAAAATCTCGACTACCCTCTTCGGTGCATATGTGAGCTGTTCGACAGAATGAGCATGATCTTCCTCACAGTCTTGCAGCCATGAGCGCAGCTTGCGAATTGCATTGACGGAGACTGGGTTTAGGTTTGGGGGTATTTGGTTGCTGCTTAAATCCAACGAAAATTCCACGCCAGGGGATTCTAAGTCTAGGTCAGTGAACCACGAACTATGTAGCAGCATTGGGTTCATACTTGGATTTGGATAGACTGACATAAACTGATTACGATACAAATTGAGGTGGGCCTTGCTTCCAGTCAGCCACTCCGGATACAATGACCGCTGGCCATTCTCGAGTTGAGCATATGTATCGACATAACGCTTTTTCTGCAGAGCTGATACCCCATATATTCCGTGACGCCAGAAGCATACCCGTGCACTCTGCCGAATAATATGAAGGCCTATGGATATGGAGTCTTCCTCGAGCCATAATGGGAACAGCAGCTGTTGGAAAAACTGGCAACCGGCTTTTGCGTATGTTGTTGCTTGTTGGCAATTCGTGTCTAGATCGATCATGTCCTTGTATCTGAAGCAGAATGTCCGATTACAGTGGATACAAGAATGCGTTCCTGTACTGTACCGATCGTCCAAACAATCAGTGAACCGGCCATCGTCAGTCCAGCGAAGCGGTGCCCCGTCTTCAGTGTGTAGCATGCCGTTGCCGGTTGTCCAGGTCCTCGTGAAGGATGCGGGTAGGACGGGGATTCGGAATAGCTTGCCCTCCTAGGATAGCGATCTTTATTAAGCTACTAGCAAGACTGGAAACCGCCTGTGCGAAATGGAATCGACCATACTACGGAAAAGACCATATACGTGCGATGGGCAAGATGAAAGCCACAAGATTGGTAAGCATTTAAGACGTTGTTAACGAGAAGGTGCGCGGCGAGACGCAGACGGGGATGGAACGGATGCGCGCCCCACTAGTGGATTATGTCATCAGCTAGCTCATGCTGCCAGCCCTCAATTTTCTGAAGCAATGCACTTACACTCCACTTCAATGATTAGCAAAACGACTGCCGTCAGTCCAACGAAACAGTACTCACGGCATCTCATTGCGGAGTAGGACACGCGCCACCAATACCACACCTACGTCGCCACAACTGCGTCCGATATCCCCACAATAGCGACCATCCGGGATATTCCGACTTCGAATACGAGCACGAGCTTCAAAAACGCTGCCTTAATTGGATATTATATAAAATTATTTTCTCGTGCGCACACTGCTTGTGGCAAAATATGTGCATATGCGCTTGGAGCCAGGAGCTCAGGGTGGTCGGGCATTTGCAATGGGTGTCATATCTAAGGATATCAAGAACCAGTGCGACCTGGAGATTGAGCTTCCGCCACCGCCAAGCTGACGGCCACTACACGATACAGTACATTCATGAAGCCATCACTCTTGGCTGGTCATTTCCAAGATAATCTTTGCCTACTCATCGATGCATCATCGAGTCCCTGGTCGGAACGAGCCGCCCGGTAGCGAGAGCATTGCCGCATTGTTGGGCTGCTGAACCGACCCAAAGAGACTCATATTGTGCTTCGGGAAATGCCGCGTTTTACTTGTGACCTTTCGGTTCCTAATATAGGTAGTCGCATCGAGAGACTCGGCGTGCAGCAAGGCTGGCGGATTGGCATCTTGGCCCATATTGTGTGGCTACAAACCCCCGAAAGTCGTGATACTGTGTAGCCCTCGTACACCAAAAAGGAAAGAGGCACCGAGCGAAATGAACGGTGGGGTGCCGTGCCGTCGTGCAAAAATTGAGAATCTGGATAGCCATAGCCTCCCGCGAAAGGTCAGCGGAGATGCAGGCATAAGCAAGTGAGCACAAGGCTGAAGCTCAATTGCATACATAAATGCTTCCTACTCAACCTGGGGCTCTCCCCGTAGATCGATCTTGCATTTATTCGCACGTTTACAGTTTTCCATTATTGTCCTAGATCACCACCGAGTGGGAAAACCACTACAACCCTACGAAATGGAAGCAACGAGTCAAGACGTGGCCCCACCTTGTGTTACGCCAAATAAACACACACTGCATCCAAAAGGCAACGAAAATCCATCTGGAACAGACGAGATCAAACCGTCCATATCCATAAACTCTACCCCAATCACCATCCCGTCCAAACAAGACAGCGTTACCTCCCCTTGCAAGGCAACCCTATCCTGGCTCGGCTCTTGGGGCCCTGAGATTCTAGCCTTGACCGCTGGGTTTGCGGCTGTGGCTACAATCATAGGTGTGCTAGCTAGATACAATGGGCGGGCGCTGCCAGTGTGGCCTTGGGACATTACGCTCAACGCTCTCATCGGTGTACTGACCACAGTTGCAAACGCGACCATATGTGTCATCACGTCGAACGGGCTATCTCAGGTGAAGTGGATCCAGTTCAGGCGATCAGCAAGGCCTATATCGGACTTGGAGACCTTTGATGAAGCTAGTCGTGGGACATGGGGAGCCATCAAGTTACTGGCCACAGCCAGAGGAGGGTAAGTAATTCGTGTGGAGCTCAAGTTGATCTCGAGTGGTACTGATACATATGAAATCAGATACCTTGGTTCCTTTGGGGCGATAGTTGCCCTTATCGGGCTCACACTCGGGCCGTTTTCCCAGCAGATAGCCTCATACAAGATTCGGTATGTCGAGAGTGACGAAGGCGCTATAGTCCCTCGGGCCTTGAACTTTACTGGCGCACTTCCAGGAAACACGAGCTCAAGTAAGTGTCCTTTGGGAAAACGCCAGACTAGGTTGACAGTTCCTCAGCCGGATTTGTGCCGATTCTCCCACTCAAAGCCGCCGTCTACAACGGTCTCTTCGCCGAGAACAACAGACCGGCCGCCTCCCTACCTTTCACTTGCCAAAGCGGCACCTGCGTCTGGGAAAGCTACGAATCCCTCGCTGTCTGTGCTGAATGCACAGATATCAGCTCCCTCATGACGCGTTACTGTCCGCCCGAGCTGGGCGTCGCCCCGAATACGTCGTCCTGCGGCTGGCAGGTCCCTCAGTCCGCGCGCCTCAATCGAAGCTCCGATGTATTCAGCATGACCTCGTTCATTCCATCCGCATATGGCAACATGCCTCACTCCACCTTCATCCGAATCATCTTCATGGGCACAGAGTTCCACGATCGCCCCCGAGAAGTGAACCCCTGGGCCAAACAATGCAGTCTCCAGGCATGCGTCAACCGCATCTCCTCCTCGGTCACAAACGGAACACTCCAAGAAAACATAACCGATACGATAACAAACCACACAGTTGTCAACATGAATTCCCCCAGCATCAACTCCGACTACGGCGCCTACATTAACGGCTCCTCGGGCGATCCCTTCCTACTCGGCATGGGCGCCCTCCTAAGTATCCGCGGCTGGTTCAGCGCGCTCATCACCAACGGCTCCGCAACGCGAACTACCGTCGACTTCACCCGCAACATCACGGATCCAGACCGGGCGACGGTTGTGAACCTCACCGTGGGCATCTCCTCCGGAGAGACCTTCTTCGACAACGACATCCTGACCGCCTTTTACTGGAACTACTACGAGTACGCCGATGGACTCAACATGCTCATGAACGACTTGGCGGTATCCATGACCACTGCTTTTCGAGGCTTCAATGGCGCTGTACCCGTGCATGGGAAGTCGATAGCCGTGGAATCGTATGTCAGTGTGCGATGGGGGTTCGCGGCACTACCGGTTGCGGCCGTCGTTTTGACGTTGATGTTCTTGGTTGCTTCGATGGTTGCGACGTATACTTCTAAGACTACGTTGTGGAAGAGTAGCGCGCTTGCTTCTTTGTTTCATGGATTAGACTTGGAGACGAGGGGGAAATTTGCGGCGGGGGATGGGCTTGAGAAGGTGAAGGAGAGGGCGAAGAATGTGAAGGTGTCGTTTTATACTGCTAATGATGGGGAGACTTTGCTTGGGGCTAAGGAGTGATTTGGTAAGTGAATGGGTATGGAGGGGTTTGCTTTATGGGCAAGTGTCGAGGCTTGAAGGGGCTTGAAATGACCGTAAAACATCTAGAGTTATGACTTCCATCCCGGATCTGATAGAACATGAAATTCGCCACCCGGCACAACATCTGTCGATGATATAAAGCGGAAAGCTAGGAAAGGAGAGCTGCAATACTTTACCAGAGACTTCATCGCCCTACCCCCAACACCCAGCTGCCCACACGCACGCCTCTACAAACAGCGCAAGGATAATCGTAGTCTTGTTTGTTCCCTGATTCCGACACACCTCCGAAGCCTCCCAGTCTGCCGACCGATCCGAGTCCCCCCTGCCAAAACCGTTGTGTCACCGCCACACCCCCGCCACAACTACCATGCCAACCAATCAGATCCTCCGCGCCACGTCCGACAATGACGCAAACGCCACACTAGCTAATCATCACTCACCTCTCCCTCACTCAAGAAAAAAACTTGGCAGAAACAAGTGACCCTTGAGCATCCAGTATGTAGCATATAAGAACGTCGCGCGCCAGTTGTGACGTGTGATCTTGTTCATTCCTGTACGACTAACAAAAAGACGGCACGATTTGAACAAACAACTTCAACAGCTTCCGGCATTTTACGACTTTCCATCGACCTCGAACCCTGAGACAGCAAGCGCAAAACATGGGCCTCCTCAAGCAAATTCTCCTCATAGTCATCACCCTCTTCGTCCCGCCCATCGGCGTCTTCATCGTCGCCGGCTGTGGGGCTGACTTGCTTGTTAATATCCTCCTCACAATATTGGGGTATGCGTCTCCTTTCCCTTCCCCCTACTATCGAATGCCAGGTTATGAAATGCTAACGCGAATATAGCTACTTCCCCGGCCACATCCACGCCTTCTATCTCGAATACGTCTACTACAACCGCCGGGGCGAAGCGCGCGCCGGTCTCCCACCGCGCCGGGCTCCAGGCGTGTACAGCGAGAAAGTGCAGCGTGGGGGCGTGAAGCCTGTTGTTGCGCCTGCAGCTCCTCCGGCGCAGGGATATGGTGCGATCTAGATGGGTTCGATAGACCAAACGAAGCGAGCGAGGGTCGTGGGATGACGTGGGAGGATATGCGGAAATTCGACGAGTGTATGGCGTTATCAACGGAGTGTATAGTTGGGTAAGGTTTGACTGGGATGGCGTTATGAAAGTACAGGGGCCTTCAAATCTTGACCAATAATAAATCTCATAATCTACAAATCTCTTCGTCTCCAACCACCCATGCGTGCCAATGCCTATACCCGTCGTCCAACGCTGCCGAATGCAAGCAAGCCATCCGACCACCTACTATGCCATCGAACCAGACAGAAACTCCCGTGAGTAAAACTAAACACATGGTATGTAGCAAGTATCGAAGGAGAGAGGTGTCTGATCGCCGCCGAATGCAAAGTACAAAGTTTGTGGGGAGGGACGAAGAGAGTCGTGAAATCGCCGAGGAAACGCCATGCCGTGATGCAATAGGGGAGAGGGACAGTCTACCGGGAATATCCGTTCGAGCTCTGGGGAACCATTGGTGCTGCGGTGATGGGCTTCCAGATGCGCACTTTGGCATCATCGCCGGCGGATGCGAATACGCGGGGATCGGTTGGGTGCCATGAGACTGAGTTTACGCAGCCGGGATGCGCTTCTAGAGCTTCGACTAGGAGGCCGTTACTCCGCCAGATGTAGATCCTGGAATCTGTTCTGTCGTCAGCTTTTGTCCACCCCAGAACTCATAAAGAAGTATAGGAACTTTGACTCACCCTCACTTCCACTAACAACAAAATTCTCATCCGCGCCGCCGAAGCTACTCCTAATGATAAACTGCTTCTGCATCTGCCCATCGAACCTTTGAATCACCTCCCCAGTATCAATCTCCATGAGCTTGATCTTATCCGTATTCATGGAGATCAGCATATGCCGTGAGTCCTGGCTGATCGTCACGCTCGTCAGCTTCACATCCTCGATATGCCATTCGGCCAGCTTCTCGTAGGATGTGAAGTCGTAAACCAGGATGCGCGATTCCAGGAGCACGACGAGACGCTGGCCATCGGGGGATACGGCGAGGTCGTTGACCCGAATTTGATCTTCCTTAAAGTTGTGGACTAGGTGCCCGTCAAGGTCCCAGACGCAACAGCCGTATTTTGTGTCTTGGGAGCCGATGACGACGTGCTGGCCGGTGGGCGACCAGGCGGCGGTTGTGCAGGGGTAGGTGAAGTCGCTGATGCAGCGTATGCATGTGCCGGACTAGAGAAGTTAGATCAAATGTCGCGTTGGGATGTCGAATGAAAGTCGGGGAAGCTTCTTCACTTACCTTGACATCCCATATTCGGGCTGAGTTCTCTTGTTGCGCGCAACACGTGATGATCTTGGTGTCGTCTGGGCTCCAGGCTAGATGCGTCACGCCGGAGTCGTGATCGTCCAGGTGATGCAGGATCTTGTATGTCGTGGTCTCGTAAATGACAACCGTCTTGTCCTTACTCGTTGACGCAAGCATCGAGCCGTCATTCGAGTACTTGAGGTACCACACCTCATCCTTGTGGTTTCGTAGCTCCAGAACAGGCTTCATCGGGAATTCGTCTCGGTCGCAATTGTGGTCAACGTAAAGAGAAGGTGAGGCGGCAGTGTTGTGGTAAAGGCAGTTCGTGATCCAGCTATCCTTGACCTCGTCTAATAGCGCGACTAACCTGTGTTCTGGGATCATCACACTAGGTGATATTGATTCTGGTGAAAGTCAGAGGTGAAAGGATATGGGACAGTGCACAGCTTACTGGAAAGCTCAGATAGCAGGAGGGTTCGCGAACTCCCCTCAGCTCCGTCCCATTGCGCTTGCGCTTTCAGGTCTGCTGCTGATTGGCACATCATTAAACTATGAATGGTCAGCGTCAACGCCAAGACCCAGAGAGACTTGCAGCCGAAAAACCCACCTTGATAACGCATGTAATCGGCCAACATCTTGGTGGAGCGGGGTCAGTTCTTGCCTCAGCACCATGAGCGCTTTGCCAAGGTCTCTCCTCTCCAGGAGTTCGAGATATTTCTGCTGCTTCAGCCAGAAGAGCATTTCTTCCCTGTTCGCACCTTCAGCGAGCGGTAGTCCCCCCGAGTGGTGCGAGCCGGATGTTCTTGACTTCCCCCACGATTTGGTGTAGCCATCCGATGCGCCCAAGTCTATCCCACCCCCGTTGTCGTATACATTGGTCCCAAAAAGCAACTCTTCCGCTTCAGCCCAGTCGCCGTTCAACACTGATGTCCGAAACGTGGCCACGGTCGGACCCTCTAGCGCGAATCCACTCTCTTTGACCAGCGCTCCCGCAGCATCCGTGTACCCCAGATCCGTCAAGCTCTGTATCAGTATCCTCGTTACTTCTTCCCTGTCGTGACCGAAGAATGTCGACGGCAGGTGTTTCACATTTGCTACCGAGCTGCCGTTGGTATACGAGCCGTTACTTTCTGCCTTGTGTGAGTCTCCATTGGCGACTTTTGACAGGGACGCCCTGGGCCCTGGCGATCGTGAGGAACCGTTGGTATAGCTTTGCGTGGGCGATTTGGACCGTTTAGAAGCATCGTTGTCAAGGCGCATGGTCCCGTCGATTCTGCGCCTGCGCTTCGAGATGTGGCGCTCGGACTGGCCGCGGTGCTCGTACGAATCGTCGCTTTCTGAAACTTCGTCGCTTTCGGAGGAACTGTGTCTGCGCTTTCCTGTTGTAGCTGTTACGGTCGGGGTCGAAGCGTACGAGGTCGGCGGTTCGATGGTAGCGGCCGAGGGGTCGGCGAGGGTGGAGGGGGCTGAGA
>JAFHBV010000543.1:0-21306 GCA_019022785.1 Pseudomonodictys pantanalensis
GGGTTGTTGATGGGGTTGATGAGGGGGGTGAGGTTGGGGAGGAGGTGAGGCAGAGGGGGATTGAAGGGGTGCGGAAGTTGATGAAGGATGGTGGCATGAAGGGGAGGGCTGTGGAGATTAGCGGGAAGAGGCATTTTTATAGGGAGGCGGTGGGGTTTTGTGATGAGGGCATGAGGAGGGTTATGGGGGCGACGAATATTGAGGTGTTGCAGGGTGCAGAGGAGAGGTAATGATGCGTTGTCTGTTTCCCCGTTCTTCGTAGCGGCTGTTCGAATGTTCGAACAGGTTTGTCCAGGTTCATTGGCGTCGTGGCCGTTGTCGACCGTTTCGAGGTAGCGTGGCTCAATATATGGTGTTTGTCGATATCGGTAAGAGGGAGATTTCGGGCTCATGATATGTTGGGTGCTAGTATAGCTGGACTTTCGATTATAGTCGGCTTCCTTCGTGTTTTGAAGTTACGAGCCCCCATCGTCCGCCCTGCCAACACTCTCTGCGCTGTCGAATACCGTGTCTGTCGAGCCGACCTTCCCAACTTCTTGTCCGCCATTTCTATTACGTCGTTTTCGGTCGTGGACGCTGTTTTGCGGCGAAGGTGTCGGGCGAATCTTGCTGTATTAGGTTTTTCATTAGCAGTCGAGGTCCATCACAAAATATGAACCACCGTATCCTTAGTTATTCGCCAAAGAAGAGCGACTGCAAGATTTGCAAAGATTCGCATTGGGTATGCAATACACTGTCCCGGTGCTGCCCGGCTCTTCAGTTCTGCCCGCCCTCTGTATGTACAATTCCTTCCCTCCTGCCTCCATGGTGTCCTTCTCACTTCGTGGTATTCTCGGGCGCGATCGCAAACGTCGGCCGCACAAATCTGCAATATATCATCAGCAAAAGCTCTCACCGGATCCATTCTCGATTACGCACCTGTCGCTATTGTAAACCTTCGTCTCCGAACCCAGCAACTCCTTCTCTCTCGCTTTATCTGCCAGGTATCTCCTTACTTGATCGCGATCTTCTTCGGCTTGTAGTGCGGGAATGAGGTGTATCCGCGCCCACATCTTCTCGCGCGCGAGTTCGCTGTATAGCCATTAGCCATTGCCCACAACCCCATAACAGTCCCAACGTCCAATTCCCAGCCCAGAGGCCAGAGTCAGAGAACCAGAATATGTAACGTACTTGTGCTCCCTGATCCCCTGTCCTGCCCTCCAAAACCCATATGTCATGATGCCAGCCGTGGCTACGAGGTAAACGGCGGGTCGGAAGCCGCGGGCGGGTAGGTTGCGCTTGTATTGTACGGGGCCGTAGCCGCCGGTCGGCGGCATGTCCTGCGGCATATTGAAGGCGTGTGTGGGATGTCAATTGGGTAGGAGAGGTGGTGACGCGGAGTTCTGGTCTGAGATCGCGAAGCTCGAGTGACTGGGGTAATGCTTGGCGCTTATGTAATGGCACGATTGGCCCAAATTTTGTGGGCTACAGCTCGAGTCAACTTTTCATCGCAGCATACAACTGGAAACCGAGCACAATGGAGTCGGAAGAAAGACCATCGAAGATGCGGAAGCTGGAACATGACGGGAAGGACGATGGCGGTGCCGTTCCATACGGACCAGACACAGATACCAATATCACGATCAACGTTGACTCACCAGCCAATGCGCCAGAACCTCCGCCCGTAGAGACTGAGAAAATCTCGACAACCAACAATGGTGCATCTGTCGAAGAACAAAGTTCTGGAGCTCTTCAGAATCAAGAAGCCTCAAAATCAAGGGAAAGCCCTGCGGGAGACCAAGAACCTGCACCAAAGCTATCGAAGAACCAATTGAAGAAGCAAAGACGACTGGAGCGTTGGGAGGCCGGCCGTGAAGATCGTAAAGTCATCCGCAGAGAGAAGATTAAGGCCAAGAAAGAGCGGCGTCGAGAAGAATGGGCACAGGAGGCAGCGCAAAACGAAGCCGAAGGGAAGGCTCCTCCAGAACGAAAATCGAGGCCGCCGCGACATGTTGCTATCACAGGGACCCAAGTTCCGGTCACTGTGATCTTCGACTGCGACTGGGAGGACTTGATGTTCGACCATGAGCTCAAGAGCTTGGGACTGCAGATTACTAGGGGCTACTCCGACAACAGGAAGGCAAAGTTTGGCTGCCATCTCGCGCTCTCGAGCTTCAAAGGAAAGCTGAAGGAGAGATTCGATGGTATTCTTGCCAAACAGTACCAAAGTTGGAAGGGCTTTAGATTCTTCGAGGAAGACTTTGTGAGCGTGGCGGAGAAATCGAAAGAGTGGATGAAGGGCTCCAAAGGCGGAGCGATCGCTGGCGCACTTCAAACCGCGAAGGGCGAGGCGTCTGGAGCAGAAGAGGAGGAGGGCGAAGTCATCTACCTGTCTGCCGAAAGCGATAACACTCTCGAGAGGCTGAAGCCCAACAGCACGTACATCATCGGTGGCCTCGTTGACAAGAATCGGCACAAAGGAGTGTGCTACAAGCGGGCCATGAACCGGGGCATCAAGACGGCGAAGCTACCGATCGGCGAATTCCTGCAGATGAAGAGTAGGAAGGTGTTGACTACCAATCACGTTCTGGAGATCATGCTCAAGTGGTTGGAGCACGGCGACTGGGGGAAAGCGTTTGTGGATGTTCTTCCCAAGCGGAAAGGGGGGGCTTTGCTGAAGGATGGTGAAGGGGATGGCGAGGATCCAGAGGGTTCGGATGAGGACGATGAAGAGACAAACCCCGTTACTGAGCCAATTACTGAGGAAGTGGAGGACCAGCCTGTCGCACAGGATTCTGCACAAGCGGTAGCTGAGGCCGCCAACGCTCCGAAGACATAGGATCTAGGAATGGGGATTTCAACAGCCATGACGGAGCATATACCACTATCATAGAGCCCTGGGAAGATCTTCAGGCGCCCTCCGCTGCAAGTGCCCGCGTGCTTTCACAGCCCTATCTGGCTAGCAGGGAAACAAGCTTTCTGGGTAAGGCGCTAAGGCCTGGTGGCGGCAACGCCCTCGAGCTGCACCTCTCTGTGCCTGAAGCAAAAGCAATAACTAGCTACGTGCCAAAATTTCCAGCTCCTTCTGTCGCGTGCCATTGCGAAGCATCTGTCACTCCTTTCTCACCCTCCAGTCTGCCGCGTAGATCATTCGAGGTCTTGGCAGCGGATTGCGGCTCCAGCATATCAGCCCACTGCGCGGGACATTCTTAGTAACAAAACGTCACCGCACCCGCCGGCTCTCAACCTGCAACAACCCCAGCAACTTGATACCAACAACACGACTGCCGCAACACCACCGTCACCACGGAGTTCAGAACAGACTGCATATACATCCGCCCGGCCCCGCTCGCGCCGCCCATGCCGAGCACCGCGGACTCGTCGCAATCCTCCCTCCCCCGCTCCTCCACCTCCTCCTCGTACTTCACATACCCCGTCTCCTATGCCGTGAACGGCCTCCTGCGACGTTTGTCCACCGAGCCCTCGCCGAGACGAGCCTCTGACAACACGGCGTCCGGCGCGACTTCGCTGAGCCAGAGTCTTCAGAGCATCGATAGCATGGATTCGGTCTTCCAGCCCCCACGGCGGAAAGCCAGTCCGTTCCAACCGCCGCCGTTGACGCCGCTCACGCTGAAGGGCTGGAAAAGCAGTACGCGGCAGAATGGGCGACTGTTATCGAAGGGACTCGCGGAGGAGATTAGGCTGCTCGTGCCGCCGAGGTTACAGCTTGTGGATGACTGGAATTTGGCGTATAGTCTGGAGCAGGATGGTGTCAGTTTGGCGACGCTGTATAAGAAGTGTGAAGAATATACGGGGAAGCGAGGTGGTTTCGTGCTTGTGGTGCGAGATGGCACAGGAGGGGTGAGTCCTAGCTGCGAGGAGAATAAAGGCAATAGGCATGGCTAACACACTGCAGGTCTTCGGCGCATACCTCTCCGACGCACCACACCCATCGTCGCATTTCTTCGGCAACGGCGAATGTTTCCTTTGGCGCGCGCACACGCTCCCTGCCCTGCCCGACCTCTCGAACCTCCCACCTCCCCCATCCGCCGACACCACGAACGCTGTGCGAATGACGACGATCGCAAACACATCCTCCAAGCCGAAGGCGCTGAGTCCACCAGACTCGCAGCAACCGAGCCGAAGTGGGACGAGTACGCCGGACAGAATAAGATTCAAGGCGTTTCCGTACAGTGGGGTGAATGACTACATGATTTTCTGCGAGCAGAGCTTTTTAAGCGTGGGCGGAGGGTGAGCGCCCCATACACGTGGATCGTATCGAGGAAAACCAGCTGACATAGTTCTAGGGATGGTCATTACGGTCTGTGGCTTGACGATAATCTCGAGAACGGCCTGTCGAGCACCTGTCCGACGTTCGGCAACGAGCCTCTGAGCGACGAGGGCAAGAAATTCGAGGTTTTAGGAGTGGAGCTTTGGTACATTGGATCATAATCACATCTTCGGGATTAGGGACACATCAAAAAGCATTTGACGCTAGGGAGCAGATGCGGCGTTCTGGGTTCGGGCTAGGCTTTCGACGATACCACAGATTGCGCGAGGGACAACTCATGGAGGCAGGGGTTTATGTTTTCAAGAAAAATATCTTGCGCGGTGCGCATAATGCCAGCGGGTCCAATATCAGCCTACGTTCGATGAAGAAGAGCTAACCAACCAGATCTTTGAGTTTGAATTTCGCTTGGGCGACGCGTACCATGGATCACGACTTCAACCACCACGTTGGGTGGACTCGGCACTTATAAAATCTTCTCGCTTGCGTCACCCGCAATATGGCACGAACAAACACCTACCAGATAAAATCTTCTCGTCGAATTTGCGATACCTTTTCTAGGTCACATTCAGCTTGCTCGGCACTTTAGTCTTCACCGATCTCACAATCTCGCATAGTAATTATCCCTTTCGCGCCCTCGACCATCGACACACCACGCGAATACTAACTATGCCTCCAGTTGGGAGAGCCAAAAAATTCAGGCGGAAAGACTTCCAGTTCAGGATTCGCAACATAAACCGACTGTACACAGTAAACGAAGATCTCCTCTGCGCAAGCTCCTTGGTCTTCAAGCTCCGTCTGCAGAAGAACCGCAAGGCAGTAGAGAACGACTGTGCAATATGCTATGATCCGCTCGATCCCAGCGTGCCCTGGTCAATATCCTTTTGCAGGGCATGTTGTGGACAGAATGTGCACTCAAAATGCATCCAGGAATGGCTAAAGAGGAACAAAACATGCCCATTTTGTCGCAGGAAGTGGCAGATGGATCCGGCCTCCATCTATCATTTCCGTAAGTCTCTCGATGAGGATGCTGTCGAGCTATACCTCGAGTGGCTGAACGGAGGCAAAACCATGGACATCGGCAAGGCTATCAGGACTAAGCACGACACTCAATCTCTTGACGTACACCTCTTGGTACTGCTTAGGCTTTTGTCAGTCGCTATCCGGCTCGGCGACATATCCTTCTACCAAGCCCTAAGCGATCTCATACGCGCATCCTGCGACAAAGAGGCATGGTATGAGGATCATGAAGAGCTTATGCACTGCATCGAACAGGATCCAAATGTCTCGGCCTCGGCAGTCCTGGTCTTCGCGTGTCTCTTGCGACCGCGCTTATTGTCCGTATGGCAAGGAAATGGGTTTCCCGATGGCTTCAGGATGCTCGTCAAACCACCACACCGCGACGAGTGGCCCCAATTATATGCGACGATCTGCCAAGCGAGAGCAGAAGCTTCCTGGTTGCATGACATTAAGGAAGCTGACGCCAAGAGGTGGATTGTGCCTTGGAAGGGAGTGAATGAGAAGCATGTGGGAAGTATTTTCGTTCTGAACCTCTCTCTGGCGTGGCATAGGGAGTTTCGGAGGCTGTAGCTGTCGTTGCTCGTGAAGAGGACAGTCATAGTGGGAGCCGTCGACACCCTCGCCTTGGCAGCGCTCCGTCGATGAGCTGCTTGCAGAGAGCTGTAGCTTATAAAACACGACCTGAGTAAGGCATGTGTGTGGCAGACCGAAATCCCCTTCGCAAGTCTGGAGCCGCCGTGAATGCGGTCGCTCCACATCTCCACGGTCTCCATCCCGCCACCCATCCTCAATCTCACCTCTGCGCTCGGTTAGCTTTCACTTGGCTTAGCATATATTCCCGACCCCTTCCCACAGCCTCTGGACCGACCCTTGATTATCCTGTTTCCTGTTTCAACACCACCACCAGCCAAAAGGTTTGTCAGACTCACGGCTCTTCTAAAACAACTGGACTACGACTTTCTTCATACCCATCGCTTCGCAGTCCATCCACCATGGCGTTCAGCAAAATTTCCAAAGCAACAGACACCCTAAAATCCGTCAGGTAAGTACATCGCGGTCCCCACCCCACCTCGCAGCTTAATTGACTCTCCCAGTCTTGGTCTCAACATCATCCGCATTACAAACTTCGGGTTCTCATTCCCCCTCCACAGAGACCTCATCTGCGTGAGCACAGGACTCCTCAAGGCGGCATTACAAAACAATGGAAAGCCACAACATTACCTTCTGTAAAGCGGAGTGCGGACAGAGCATGCACCTCAAGCGTCTTGGCCCGTGGAACAGTATTGGGAAATGGACATGCCCATGTGTCGCGACCCTGCTGGCTTCGGCTGGGTCGTGTGGACTGGGGACGGCTGGATAAAAAGTTGCTGAGGGTTTACGTCGATTGGCCGTACTCCCGGGGTAGTCTGGACACGGATGGCAGGTTGAAAGAGAAGTATGGCGTCGAAGCAGGGAAGAAGGCTTTCTTTCGCGCTGTGGTCGCGGTGGTCGAGGGAATTTGGCGGCCGGATATGGCATGCGAGAAGCTGATTGCTGCGATATACGAGGTTGCATATGTTGCGTCTAGGGCGCGATTTGTGTTTACTTAGTGGGTTCTACCGCCAGATTTGTAGTCATATGGCGTGGTTTACTAGATTTTGTTACGGCTATTCTTTGGCTTTTCTAGAGCTGCCTGCTGATGTTGATGTATCTAAAGGTATTCAGGGAGGCTGGAGGGAGTGTTTGAGTATTGTTCGATGGAGGAGGATTGAGCTGGATGCCCGTTATATGGCCCCTACAGACTCCATGGGCTTGACAATCATGACGTCCCCTCCTCCAAGAAGGCTGCTGCGGTGAGTCGGTGCAACGCTTCTTGCTCTCTGTGGCCACTCGCACTTCCTTTTACTTTCACTGACACTTTCACCATTATAGTTTCTATGCGTATTTATTTTCACCTTCACTTTCACTTTCATCCGTGAGCTCGGAGTAAGACCGGTGATGCATGACTTTATATGCTCTCGCATCTCTCTTGAACTCAGCCCTCACACTTTTATATGTCCCTCGGATCCTCGCTGCCCGTTTCACGAACTTCCGGGGACACGCCGTTCCTCTAACAGCCGTCTCGGTTTCGACACCTCGGACAAAACACGGCAACATGGCCATCACCAAACCGAGCAAGGCAGCAAAGAAGCGAGGCCATATCAGGTATTTATCATGCTATCTTATGTTCTGTCCAGCGACTAACATTCGCAGTCTCGGCCATAAAATGGCTCGCTTTCAGATCAAGGACGTCAAGCGTGTGTTCCCCCCAGTCCACGAGAATCTTCTTTGCGCCACTTCCGAATTCTTCAAAGATCGACTACAGAAGAATCGGAAAGACATAGAGGGAGAATGTGCTGTATGCCACGAAGGACTGGACCCAGGGATAAAAGACATCACGTTTTGCAGAGAAGGATGCGGCCAGAACATCCACGTCGAATGCGTCTCGCAATGGAATCGATGGCAAGCAAAATGCCCCCTGTGCCGTCACGCTTGGAGGAATGAGGCTGAGCAAGTGGTAGAGATTGACACAAAGCTTGACCATGAAGCCGTTAGAACTTACATTGCATGGGTATACGCAAACGGCACACTTGATCTCGGAGCCCGACTACGTCAAGATTCTGAGAAGACTACCCGTGGCGACCTTACACCGCTGAGATGTCATACCGTGGGCGTTGCCTTTGGCGATGAGGTGTTCATGGAGGCAGCCAAGCGCTCGATGTGCATACATACACGCGACCATATCACGCGCCGCGAACTCATCACCATGGCGTATGGAGACGATTCAATAAGCCCTGAATCTAGGAATTTGCTGGCCATTGTCAAGTCCGGGCTTATCAATCATGGTTGGTTCGGGGCTTATGGTCTTTACTACTCCGAGCAGTTCAAGGAGGATTTGGGAGATGCTCTGATCGCGAGACTGGAGGCAGAGAAAGCAAAAGTGGTATTCGCTGCCGACCCATTCGAGGAGGAAACTGAGGAATAGGTGGGAGTGAGTAGGGTAAAGGCGCCGCTGCTTGAGCCATTTCACACTGTTGCAGCTTGCGGGATGTGTTTCCTATCTTGCGCAGCGGGACTCTAATGTTGCATCTTCTTTTCCCTGCTTTCTCCTCATTCAGGCCCTTTCACTGCCTGGAAGAGACCACGTTTACCTGGCTTTCTCATGTTACTCTGGGGTTATCTTCTTGGGTCCGCCAAACTCTTTTTTACGCAATACAGTATCATCTTAGCACACTCTTATGTACCCTTGGCTCATTGCAGGCCTACATTTAGTGTCTCTCAGTAGAAATCCATCGGCTGTCTTTTCCAATTGTTTGTCCTGGTCACTACTGTTCCATCTACAATTCACGACTTCTCAAGAATGATGCGGAGTAAGGAGAAAAATAGTACACCAGTTGTTCACATTGTCACAGTTATTTGCCCATAAAATGAATTGACATAGTTCTAGTCACCGTCGTATTCTCATTCGACTCAGTGCTGGCCATGAAAGATCGCAAACAAGATCCAATGTGCATGGAGACAAGCTCCCAGTCTGTTTCCGCTATCTATATTTCCACAGAAAAATACAGCCAATCAGGAAGGACCACGAGGGGGCGGACTGCTCGATAGAAGTGATGTTGGACGTTCGACGAGTGTTAAACCATAAGAATAAATAACGGTAGCGGTCTTGGTGTCTCTATTGCTGGGGTTTTAGAGTTTTGGAGTTCTGGAGCTTGAAGCAATCAATTAAAATTAGACTCATAGCACGACTTCTCACGACCGACTCGCCAGCGGACGGTGCCGGTTAGCATTTGAACCGGATACTTTGACTTCGGGACTCACATCGTGCGTGCACTTGCCTTGCATCAAAGGGAATGGAAGGCTCAATTAGCCGAAGACTATCTGACGCTTAAGTTAAGAATTCCAACCTGTCTCTCGAGCCTTGATCTTACATCTTTGCCGGTCTTTTGTCGCAGGTAAGTGTCATCTAATCGCCAAGGAAACGATTCCCCACTCATAGTGCATTCAGCCATGAACTCGACCGACATCGACTGTGACTGTCCGATTCCTTCCACCGAAGCCGCCGATCAACAACCTGACACCAAGGACGCAGAACATTCTCCTCGTCTTCGTGTTAACTTCGAGTTCGTTCCTCAATCCACTGGCCGCGGAAGGTCTAGGTCCAACACCCTCACACGCGCGGAGGCATTCATGGAAGAGATGCTCCGCACCGAGAAACTCTCATTGAGCCCATCCCCTCCTCCACCCCCATCGGATCCTTCTCGTAAGAGATCCGCACAAGAGTACAACAGAGACAAAGAAGGCGAAGAGAAAAACGAGTTGGGAAAACGCAAGCTTGATGAACATGAGCTGAAGCGCCTAGCCAAGCACCTCAAGAAGATGAAGGAGACGGACCGCGTCGTCGCACGTCTCGCAGAGTTCAAGAGGGATCTTATCAGGCAGAAGAAGAAGGCGGATCAAGACTTGGAAGATGAGCTTGGGGATTTCTCACCGGTCGACCGGGCTGTGTTGATGCTTCAGGTTGCTGATATGGAATTGGAGGATAGACGTCGTGGGTTGGAGACTGAGGAGTGCTGTGATGCACGTCGATATATTTAAAGAAGGACGAGGCAGCTGGGCATAAGATTGTGTTTGGTGGGGAAAAGGGATGTTCATCTAGGAAACATGATGCAACGACATGGCGTACAACCCTTTGAATCCACTCTGGCTGGACTTACCCTCATCGGTTTTGTATGGATGCATGTCTTTGGATGCCATTTGATCGTTCCTACTGGATTGAGGTGACTATGGGTAATCAAGCTTTGTCTCATTACAGAAGAGTGCCAAGTAGAAGAGAGCATGTATCCTAATCGACATGTTTGTATGATCTAATTGCCAGGGAAAGTGACCGAACCCGCGGATTGAATTATAGAATGTGAAAAAAAAAGGTAAAAGGAGCGTGTGCAAGGACAGAGCTTGGAGGAAGAGAACTTCAGAGAAACATATCACTACAGGGTGCTAAAGCCAATTCCTGGCTCTGCAATTCCAGGGACTGTCACACCCCGGCCTCTATGTGAGCTGCCATCTTTGGAGTCCTAGTTACTGTATGACACAGGTGGAAGAGACTGGGAAGGCGTCGCACTCGTTGCGGTTGCAGTGCCGTAACCGGATGGTAGGTTTGACAAGATGGGAGTAATACGCGAGACATATGATGGTCCGCCCCAGTGAGTAGATCCGATTGAGGCTGGTGGTGTATATACCGACCCAGGAGGGCCCCCCGTTGGGTTTGTGGGGATATGTGGTCCTGTAGGATAAGGAGGGCTGATTGGTGGCGTAGGGCCCTCATTTGGACAAGGGGTTGAGGAAGATCCTGGCACAACTGAGATGTAGACCGTCGACAACGAGCTCGGAATTTCGGTAGAGGTGTATGCCAATGGTGTGCTCGAAGACGGGTTTGAAGATGAGCCCGGCAGAATCGGCGTGTAGACAGTCGACAAGGAGGCCGGGGTGTCAGTACCGGTAAGTGCTAACGGCGTGCTAGAGAGAGGGACTGGAGCAATGGTAGTGTCAGAGGCCACCGTGCTTGTCAATTCGGAGCATGGTATATTTGTGTAGTTGTGCCCTTGTCCCCACAAGCATGAAAACGCTGGTGGTGGGGCCGAGGGTAACGGGGCTGGGAGCGTCGATGTAGGCCCCTCAGGCGTCGTGGATGGACCTGGTGAAGTACTCGTCTCCATAGGGATCCCGGATATTGGGGGATAAGGGCTCGGGCCCGTGAAAGTCGGCGCAGCATAGGACGAATATCCCTCTGGGAGGGCCTGCGCTCCGAGGAAGAAGAGAGAAAGGATTACGACAAAGCAACGCATCGTGGACTTCGAGCTCTCGCTAGCGGTTATAATGCGGGAGTAAGATCTTTCGAGTTGTTAAGCGTGTGAAGACGAAGGAAAGTACTTGTGGGTAGTTTGAAATCTCTCGAGGCAGATTGTCGAGTATAAATGTCACGACGCGTAAGCGGCCATCACAGGGGAAAATTTCAGGTACATGTTGCCGCAATCCTGATACTATTCCATTTCTACGATCTCCAGATGGCGTTTCGTTGTTGGTAGACGATACTGGGCCGCATGTGAGGAACAGGCGTAGTGTGAACTACGTGCGGCGATGCACGTGGGCGTACGCCAGGCATCATGTGCAAGATAATCCTGTAGAAGAAAGTAGCCCGATAATGGTGGGTATGTAACTTCCATGGATTGCGGTGAGTAAACAGTCCGTGTCGCTGCATGTCCAGGACAGGCCCAGCCAGCGAAGGCATGATGGGAGCCTGGGTTGTATATTTGGAGGTGGGTGCCAGTACTAGATAGATGATCTGCACGCTTGACGCATCTGAAACTCAATCGAGATCAGGACAGATCTCTCGCAGCAATGGCTGAATTTGCTCGTGGGTTGCGGCGTATAGCCCCCATGCGATACAGGGCTGACGGCGGCGATAGCGGCGTGGGCACCTCAAGGCAGTCCTGGGAAATCTCCGTATGTTGGATACAGCGCGCCCGTGTCTATTTCACGATCATCTTCTTGCAGATCCATACGATGTTGATTGTGATAACGGTGGATATAGTAAATGATAGAGTGAAGGGTGATGGATTGTGCGGACACGATGGAAAATGGAGAGTGGCTTGGTACGGCTTATTCATTTATTAGTCAGTATCCAGCCACCTCGTCCCATCTTGGGCCGGCTTTTCTAGCCTTCCTCATCCAAAGCCCATCCCAATTCCATCAAAAGCATGCTTAATGTATGCCATGACCTCGCCTTCTGCTTCCTGCCATCCAATGGGTGGACTCTCCGGCGCACGAGTCGCTGCGCGTCACTGCACGCATGAAATTCCTGACTTGGAACGCGTTTAGATGGTAGGGAATCGTCCTGAGTAGCGGTACCCGCGTCTTGACTTAAAACATCCGCTTTTGCCCTGAACAGATGGCGGTACCAGTCTTAGCATTCGTATTAGGTCGTCTATTGTCAATGCAGGGAATGCGGCCTCCAGAAAGCATAGCTGGGAAGCGTGGCGCGACAAGCTATTCACTTCAAGACTTTTTAACATTGAATCACCGTAGGAACGTGCGCATCAAATGATACCCACAACAAAAAATACTAAATCTGTTCGCTACTTAAAACCTTCCACCTCCCCTCATCCTAAAGAAACACCTTTGGCCCTCTTCGAGACGATCATGAGTATGAAGTAAGTCACCTAACCAGATCCAAGTCCCAACAACTATTCCGAAGCTCACAAATCGTAGTCCGGGACGACGCATAATTGAACTCCGTGTGGGCGACGGGATTATCAGCTTCTATGAGGACGTGCTCCGCGCGAACTCGCGATTCTTCCGTCAAAATTTTCAAGGAAGACCCGTTCAAGGCAATTGCCCCATTTGCCTCGAGGATCTCCAAGATGGCGAAAAACTTATCACATCGTGCCGCGCAGAGCAGGGCTGTGGGATCGACATCCACGATGACTGCATGCAACTTTGGCAGCATGAACAGCGGCGTATGTGCAAAGAATTTCGACCTTTGGAACATCATCACCCACATCACAAATGCCTTGTGTCATGCCCGCATTGCCGAAGTCCGTGGCGAGGACGATCCATCGGGTGGTTCTCGAAAACCGATTTCATTGTCATCACCTGGTATAAGATCTGGCTATCCAGAACCTCTGTCAAAATGGTTTGGAGGAGCATATCTGACATTCGCGGTCACCACACACGCCTGATCAAGGCCGTCGAGTTTGGGAGCCATCTCCAAGATGCTGCATTCCAGACCATAGTCATGCATACGCTTGTGGATCTTTGCTTCAAGAGTGGACTGGCTCCCGACGCGCACCTCACGCTCTACGCTTGTCGAAAATTCCTGCCGGAGTCGCCTATTTTGGCGCTCTTATTGGATTTGCACGTCCAGTTCGGAATGTCTGGTTCGGTTTCTGCCGAATGGATGGAGCCAGGGTTCAAGTTATATATGAAGAAGTTGGCTGCTCTCAAAGAGAAGGACAGGCAAGGCCAAGCGGTGGATCGCGATGAGCTGAAGGAGATGTACATCAAGAAGGAAGAGAATGATTGATATAGTGGCGACCTGAGAGTTTCGGTGACTGCGAGAATATCGGATCTTTCTCTCGTGGGTTTGCGCAGTATTGGGCAGCGTTTCTGCGAGCGCTCTTCCTCTTCTCAGATATTCTATTCGTCAGAAGGCTACAGGGTCGGTGAGCATGTGGGGCTTTCTTCTTCCAGAGCCGCGCCTGCCTTGATTACTGCGAAATTCTCTTACCTGTATCGGTGGGCGCACGACTCGCCTGCGCTTCACATTCAAACAATTCACACATGCACAAGCTTCAACATCCAACGCACAAGCTTGCCAACTTTCTTTCAACTTCCATTTGCCTCCGCTGCCAGCGATCCCGATAAACAATCAACGCCCTCAACTTTCGCAATGAAAGCAAGCCCTGCCAACCCTGCACCGATGCAGCAAAAGAGTCTCCCGTCGGTCGCGCCTTCCATGAGCTCTTTTGAGAATTACTAACGCCCTGCACAGGCTGGGCACTTTCATCCTACGCCTCTCCGTCGGCCAGCTCCCGGAAACCTACGCTGTCCACGAAGACCTTCTCTGCCGCCGATCCCACTATTTCAAGCAGAAGTTTCAGCCCACAAGACGCGCCCCAGAAGGCGAATGCTCAATCTGCTCCGAGGAGCTGGTATCCCTCAAAGCTATCGCATATTGCCAGTCTTGCGGACAGAATTTCCACCGCGCATGCATGTTGAAGTGGTTCCGAGAACCCCGCAACAAGGATCACCACGTCTGCCCGCTCTGCCAGCATGTTTGGCCACCGAGGAGCAACAAAAATAAGATGGATTTTAAGACCATCGATCCCAAATTCTTCGACATATACGTGCACGCGCTCTACAAAGATGAAATCCCGCGGCTCGAAGGGGACGAGGATAAGAGCGACGAGCGATGTATCTTCCTCATCAGGCTCTACCTTTTCGGCGAGCACATGGGTGATTCATTCTTTCAAGAACTAGCGCTTGGTCGGATTGTGAAAGATGCCGAGGAGAGCGGAGTTCTTCCGAGAGTGAAGGTGCTGCAATTCGTCTACGAGGACATGGAACCCCACAATATCCTGCGTAGCTTCTTCGTCGACTTGTACAGGGCAAAGGCGAGTCCTAAGTCCTTGATCAACGCAGGTCTGCCGGAGGGATTCATGCATGATATCTTGGCTGTGGCGTTTGACAAGGGCAAAGAGACCGAGAATCCGTTGGTTTCGCTGAGTGGATATGTAAGTGAGAAGGAGGTTATTCACAGAAGGGAAGGGTCTGAAGGCGCGCCTATTGTGCTTGACTGATCGGACGGTAACCCTCCGGTATATTCGGGATTTTCTTTTTTCATTATTCATAATATATTTTCATGGGTGGAATATCACATACGGCTAATGGAGCTTAGGGCGTCACCGGTGTCAATCTCATGGCTTACTCCTCATGTTCAAGCGGTACTGAGTGTGTTTTAATTGAGGGCTCCATCATCACTCAGGCACCGGATTTCTCTTATCTTGAGGCTAAGACTATGGACTGGGATCGGTCTACTTCCACCATCTTAGTGCCCTTGTCTCACTTCCTTACCGTCCCCTGTGCAATGGCCCCGGCAATCGGCGAGCTTTGAGATAATAGACATATTTGCCATCAGGCTTATCCTCACACAGAAGCACGAGCTAGTCACTACGAGCTTACTCGCTGGAAGTGTGCTCGAGCATCTCTCTCATTGCGACCCACAAGTGCCCGAAGGATCATCTCAGCTTCCCCCTCTAATCCTCATCGATACCCACCTATAAAAGAGTGTTTCCATCCTACCCGAACGCTCCACAAACCGCGCATACCACCGATCAACTCACAATGGGGGTATCGAACAATCGAATAGCAAAGAACAAGAAACGCTCCCGGTACGACCATGCGTCATTTGCAAGACACTATATACTAACAATTATATTAGTCTGGGACGCCGTCTTACATCCGTTCACGTGGGAACCAAGAAACGATCCATGCCAGTACACGAGGATCTACTTTGCTTCCGTACATCATTCTTCAAGAACCGCTTACAAGAGAACCGAAAAGCCATCGAGGACAAATGCAGCGTCTGCCAAGAAATCTTCGATCTCGAGGACAACATCACCTATTACAAGTCGTGCGGACAGAACATTCACAATAAATGTATCGATGATTGGATTTGCAAAAAGCTCAAGTGTCCGTTGTGTCGGGCATCATGGGCGAAAGAGGACAAGCTAGAGAAGATGATGTGCCCCGAATTAGACGCGGAGGGCTTCGACATCTACGTAAAGTGGCTCTACGGGAAAGGGTTCCCGCAGCTGAGGGCCAGCAACACGGATCAGAACGCTCGCGATGAGCACGTGCTTCGGCTGGTAAAAGCTTGGTCTGTGGGGCAAGACACTGGGGATACTGGGTTCCGAAATGATGTGCTCAGGGAGATCGCTAATGAAATCAGAGGCCCAGATTACGATCCTGGACCCCTTCTGATGCAGCACCTCTTCGGCCAAGGCTGTACCAACCCCGAAGATAGCTTGTGGTCCCTCCGGCACTTCTTCGTCGACGCGACGATCCTTAAACTCAAGCACAAAGATGAGGTCTGGTACGGCGACATCAAAGCACCATGGGTGGAGCTTTTCTTGAGGATCCTGCCCAAGGCCCTTCTCAGGATGGCAGCCGATGAAGATGACGAGACCGACATGAATGATATCCTCGAAAAGTTCCTGTTTGAGGAGAAGGAGGGAAAGGAGGAGACGGAGGACGATGATGACTCTGAGTGAATTCATCGGTCTAAGGGGTCCCGGGAGCAACTTGAGGCTGGCATTGGAGAATCCAAAAGCGTGCATTGATTCTGGTGGACGGAATATCTGATGAGCTTTCTACATGGTTCACTAGAGGGTCGGGGAGAACTGACTCGGAGCTTAGGGAAGTGCGATAGACGTGGACCTATGATAGTCTCCATTTCAATCTTGATAGATGCGATCAATAATTTACTTTCAATATACGAGCTTTAGAGCAACGTGCTGTTTTGCCAGTATTCCCTGAGGTTGTCGTGAATTCCCAAAAGAATTTCCACCATGAAGACATGAGGGATGGCAATGCAAGCTTTCGCCTCGCTAACCCGGACTGATCTCTCAACAACGAGCCCAGGGAATGCTGAGCTGGGGCACAAGCCTCAGGTGTCACCAGACCGCTTGCTTTGCATGCATTCCAGCCGGTATTGA
This sequence comes from Pseudomonodictys pantanalensis, assembly GCA_019022785.1. Lineage (NCBI taxonomy): Eukaryota > Fungi > Ascomycota > Dothideomycetes > Pleosporales > Parabambusicolaceae > Pseudomonodictys > Pseudomonodictys pantanalensis. The sequence continues at coordinate 16,582 of JAFHBV010000543.1, forward strand.
AGGTTGAATGACGGCAGATTGAAGGTGTGAGTTGGTGGGTGAGAGTGATGACTGTAGCGCAAACATGGGTTTGTGAACCTATGTACATGACACTGGACTATTTACTGTAGTGAAGGTGAGTGCTAAGTCAAAAAATTGTGTTTCTGGCTCTTCCTAAACCCCTCCGAGGCGGGCGCTGGGGCCCTTGATTCAGTGACCTTAACCTATGGTCTATGGTCCCACGGACCCTTCACGTAGGGCATGCCACCCTACAAAACGAATTTATCATGGAAAACAAACCACCTGAGGCAGGCTTCATTGTCCGGCAGGATAAATCGTTTTATTAAGTTACAAAAAGAGGATTTGGAATCCAAAGAAGCGTGACTATTGATGGTAGCTACAACAACACCTTTGCGGTAGTCATTGGTGAGGGCGGCAACCAGAAAATGTTCTGTACCCTGCACGAGACCACCCGTACGTCAAGATTACCCTTCTTCAAGAATGCTCTATAAAAGGACTGGGAAGAGGTGGAAGATCGTGCCATTCATCTTCCAGAAGACTAGCCCGCTATTTTCGCAAGATACGTGCATATCACCTACACGGGAGAGTTGGCTATAGAACAGGAGACACATCTATCCCCCACGTCCGAACTTGGCCTCATAATGTTTTTGCCGAGGTCTACATTCTCGCAGAACAACTTCAAGATACGAAGTCAAAAAATATGGTGACGCAAGGAGTCTTTGCGTTCTCGAGAAAACCACAAAGCGACAGAATCAAGTACTTGTCTAGTTACGCTGCTATCAACACCATATACAGCGTCACACCGAAGGGTTCCATGATGAGTAAGCTCTTGGTGGATGTCTATACGTGGGCCACTAGTCCCCGTTGGGTGGTAAAACACGAGGAGTGGCCTTATGACTTCCTGTACGAGCTCTCGATCAGCTTCATACATATCAAGAAGGAAGAGAACAAGAAACTGAAGACATTTGATCCTGGCATGTACATGGAAAAGTCGCAGGAGTAGGCGTCGTCTGGAATGTGTCTGATTTGAGGCAGATGAGAAAGAAAGAACCTTGCAGATGGATACGTCAATTTGATCACAACGCGAAAGGCTTTGAATATGTGGGATTATTGCACAAGGGAAAGTATTATCCCGTATTTTTCTGTATTGCTCTGGAGAGTCTTGTGGCCGTAGGCCTATCTCATTCATAACGAAGCTGCATCCCAACATGCATACGGCAGACACCTTGGTTTTTGCCATCAATTCAATTGAATAAAGAGAAAATGGGGTAGGTATGGGAATTCCTGCCTTTAGAGCTCGGTTTTGTGGCACCCAAGTAGCTGTGTGGTAGAAAACGGAAAGTTCTGGTGCTGATTTAACCCTTCTTAGCCTTGGGGTAACGTCCACTTTCACCTTTACCTACTTTTTCGTGCCACACTTGCCGATCTTACTAAGCGAGGTCGCGCTACCCTCTATCCAAAGCCTTCAACGAACGTGAACGAGACCCAGACACCACCGCCGACGAGACCTCAAACTTGCGATATGGCTACGAAACGGGATATCCTCATCCGCGAGAAGGACATGCCAGAGTGAGTACGACCAATAACCACGCTACAAATCTGGAAAGCGCTGACACATAATTCTAGCTACAACAGTACTTTCGCCGTGATTGTCGGGGATGGTGAAGCCAAGAGGACTTTCCACGTTCACCACTCACTGCTTACCTCGAGATCACCTTTCTTCAAGAACGCTCTTTCTGGGAGGTGGAAAGAGGCGATGGACCGCGCCGTCAACCTTCCCGACGATGATACCACCACATTCGCCAGATACATTCACCTTGTGTATACGGGAAAGCTGGCAGTCAAGCCGGAGGTTACACCAGCGGATGGCGGCGACGGTGTCCAGACATCTCTCGCCCAGCTGTACGTGCTCGCAGAGCGGCTCCAAGACCTTGAGTCCAAGAACGTCGTCATGTGTGCCATCTTTGAGGATGCTAGGACTCAAAAGAATGGTACGGCTTATTGGCCAGGTATGCCAGCTGTGCGGACCGCATACGAAGGTACGCCAAAGGGATCTATGTTGCGCAAGGCTATGATCGATATATACACGCGTGTAGGAGATCAGGCTTGGATTACGAAGAGTGAGGACTGGCCGTATGAGTTCTTGTACGATCTCTCGGCCAATCTCATCCACTGCCGGGCTTTGCATCGATCCCTGAGTCAGCTTAAGCCGGACGATTACATGGAGAAACCCAAGAAGTAAGGTTCATTGGAGTGCGGAGTATGGAGAAGGGTTAGCTGCAGATCGACTGTTGGCGTGCATACGATAGGGAATGTGTGAATCTACCATCTGCAGTCAATATACAGCTTCCGTAGGCACAATATATCGACCAATGAGATACGGATATACTGGCTCAAGCATTATCGCCCAGGACCGTGGTTCATTGGACTACCCAAGGTCACTGGAGGTGTGTACCTGACACTGTCATGCTCGGTGAAGCCAAATACCCGCATCCTTGCTTTCTCTTTCTCTTCCACACAATAGGACGCATGTAAGCGTACCATCATGTGAGGTCTTGTACGGTCGTGATCTCTAGGGAGCCATCTAGGAAGGCACTACGTAGGCCCGCCAAGCCATTTCATCGCGCCTTCCTCATGCAGTGTGAAAGCGCCAGCCATACCAAGATTTTTCGTGTTCCTGCAGTCCCAATTCAACTTCAAGTGTCTCTCTTTTAAAGCTCCAGGCAACCCATGTGCGCCTAAGATTAGACCTTCTCGGCTTCACTATTTCGCCGTGCCGGAAGGATTGCAACATGTCAAGTCGCCGGGCCAGATTGGATCTTCGGGTCCGGAAGAAAGAGGCGCAAAAGCAAGTGTTCTGAATTTTGCTACCAGGAGGTGTAGTCTCTCGCTATCGGTTTTCGTGTAGTTACAACCAAATCGTCACTGTTGTCCTAGGCCAAGGGAATAAGCAGCAATCGTTTCCCGTTCACGAGTCGCTTCTAAAAGCCAAATCAATGTTCCTCAAATGCGCGCTATCTGGAGATTGGAAAGAGGCCAAGGATGGAGTCGTCAAGTTGCCAGAGAATGACCCAGACCTCTTCAGCCGCTACGTCCATTTGCTCTACACCGGAAAAATAGCTATCGAAGGAGACCCGGACAAAGGTAGAGAAAGATAGTAAAGCGCGATCCGGAGTATTTGTCAAAATCTACGTGCTTGCGGAGAAACTCCAAGATACTGCTGTCAAGAGCTTTGCCATGCAAGGGATGATCGACGAGACTAGCGAAGTCAAGAGTGACGGGGAGGATTATCTAACATCGATCTCTACGTAGTGAGACGCACTATATAGTAAAATAAATACAGAGTACTTTAAGTTTTAGTAATTAAAAAGCTTATATATATAATTACTATCGATTCGTTCCCCAAGGTCCAGGGCTTGGACCTTCCCCCCTTGTGTTCCATCATTTTGTGTTTGACACCGTGCTAGCCACGAAAACCCCTCCCCAGACTCATATAATAACTATGCATAGGGCAGCCAGGTGCTGAAAGCGCCGGAAATAGTAAGCGCAGCGTATTAGCAGCAATATCATTCGACATTTAAATGCCGAGGAGGGGAAATTAAAGAGATTGGCGATACTTTACAGGCTGCGTGCAGCGATTCTGGAGCAGGGCGTGCTTGCAGTGTGCGTGAAAATATGGTTATTAGCCACAATTTTCAAGTCAGATAATAAAATGCTGCGGTTAATTTCAATTTCTCTTTACCCGACCCACAGCTTCGGACCGGCGACTTTCAGTCGTGTTGTTGATATTTTCAACAATCGAAGTGTTTCCGCTTAAGTGGCCCGTATCTTGGCGGCTCAACGTCAGTCTCCTCGTCTTGGTGTGCGCCTGCTTTAGGAGACGCAACTTGCAGCCCCTGAAGCCGATCCTTGAGCTTGTTGCACTATTTCGAAGAAGGCCCTTGGACAGCCTTGTATCCAGCCAATGCCTGATTATACATAATCTTTGCCACATTAATGCGACCTATCTTCGCGTAGAAGTTACTAAATATAGTAAAGTTACTTAACGCTGGTAAATACGTTAGTAGAAGCTTAGGCCTAAGAGCCTTCTTATAGTCTTATAGTACTTAATCGTATATAGCCTCTATCTTTACTAGCCTACCTTAGTCTACGTAGAGTAAGTCTAGGTTATTAACTATTTTAAGCGTTTATATATACTTCGCTCTAAGTACCTTCTTCTGGCCTTACAGTACTTAATTATATATAGCCTCCGCCTCCGCCTACCTACCTTAGTTATAATAGAGAGTATTTAGATTATTAACTATTATAAGCGTTAATATATACTTCGCTCTAAGTATTTTCTTCTAGACTTATAGTACTTAATTATATATAGCCTCTATCTCTATCTATCTATTTTAGTCTACGTAGAGAATACCTAGTTTATTAACTATCTAGAGTATTAATATATGCTTTACTCTAAGTACCTTCTTCTAGTCTTATATATTAAGAGGTCTTCTACTTACTAGACTTAGTTTAAGTAAGAGTAAGCTAGCTTATCTAATTAGTACTTAGGCTAATAGATAGTTAAAGATTCTTAGTAATATTTAGTAGATATTAGAGAAAGAAGTTAACTACTTATAGATAAAGATAACTAATTCTAATTATTACGGTATAATAGGAATTAGTATACTATACGAGTATAGTATCTCTAACTAATAATTAGACTACAGTACTACTAATTAATTA
>JAFHBV010000544.1:0-20904 GCA_019022785.1 Pseudomonodictys pantanalensis
GCACAGACAACAGTGTCTGAGGGTCATGTGGAGAGGGACAGTGAGGTGTTCATATGCTACGGGCAAGGGAGGAACGGCCTGTACCACGTGGAGCAGGGCTTTGAAGTGCTTGAAAGATGGAACAACAAGACATCACCACTGGGAATTTGAAATCTTCGAGTGCCGCCAGGGGAGGAGGTGTATGCGACATGGGATCTCAGCTCTTGTATTTGGAAGATGACGCGTTGTTGCTTGGGGACTGTTGGAAGTTGCGGCGGCCAGCACCAGCCCAGGCCTGGCCATCCCCCAGGCGGTTCCGCGCCATCCCACAAGGCACAAAAATGTCCGATGCAAGCCCTTCAGCACAAATTCTCCGACGTCAATTTCCTCTGCCTTGTTTTCATCTTTTGCATATTTTTGAGAACTCGCCGCGGCACCGGTTTCTATACCGGGGCACTTGCTACTGGCGCGCGGACGGCCCGTCCCGCGAAACCCTCGACCCTTCTCCCCGCTCATCACACCACCACTGCTCGTCACATCCACCAGCACGGCAGCCAGGCAGCCAGGCAGCCAGTGTGCGCTCTTCTCTTCCTAGCACATTGTGATACGAGGGAGCTTCGACGCGCAGCCATGCGGGCGTCTTTTGCTGCGCGGACGCAAAAGAGCGCATTCTTTGCCCGCCTACCTGCGACGCCTGCCGTCACCGAACCACGCGAGCTTTGTAACTAGCAGCTCAATAAACAGCCCTAGCTCCTACCAGCATGGCATCTCCGTCCACTCCTCTCTCGTCCAACACGCGAACGAAGCCGTGTCCACGCCCGCCCCTCATCCACTACCCTCGTCCTCGCAGCTGAGCCGACATGCGGCCGCAAGCCTGTACCGCATTCACAGGCACCCATCCTATGCCCTCTGATATCCCTCGACCGCGCGTACCCTGGCTCCGCCCTCACCGGAGGAATAGGCAGCGCCCGAAAGCAATCAGCAACGCTAGACGCGCACACGGCTAGGAGATGCAGGCGCTATACTGCGAGGGTGGAATATCTACGGCAACGCTCTTACTCGGGCAGTGTCGGCGACTTATGAGGGTCGAAACGGCCTAGGGACTTTGGGTCGTCTTGTAGGCTACTGCTGCAGGATATCGCGAGCTATCGCTGCATCGACTCGAGGCCGCCTCCGAGCTTGTGGCCAAGGCTCGCTAAGCTGCTGTACCGCTACCCATCGCGACCGCACATCTACACTATACTCCTTGTTGATCTGATTGAGCTAGTTGTCTCTCTATGCCCGAGGGCAGCTCTTGTCGCCACTCGGCCAATTGGAGCGCGTCACAAATGGCCGCCCAGAGCTAGTAAAGCCCTTCCCTTGCGAAGTGAAGGGGTTCGTGTGGATCATACCTGCAACGATATGCAGCAGCGCATCAAGGAGTAAGCACTTCTAAGAACAGACCTAGCGAGGCATTTGGGCGCAATCCGGTAAGGGTGCGGGACGCCGAGAACTAGTACCACGAGCTGGATTTGTACACAAAGCTCGTTGGGGCGGGATGGCCAATGATGAAGTCTGCTTTGTCATTGAGTATGCTTGAGAGGATGGGGAGCTCACCAAGGTGGATAGGCGGAGGATGCAGTCTGCGTTGTTACGAGCGTCCTTTTCTAGTCCGTTACACCTTGAATTTGTGTGCCGCTCCTGCTCGGCTGCGATCCTGAGGCTGCGGATTTGTTTGTTGTGCTCTCTCTGCGGCTACCAAGGCTCTTCCAATCAAGCATTGGACCCAGGAACGCTACCCGAAAACCGAAGCATGGTACTGGAGAGGAGAACATGGAGGTGCAGGACTTGAACCGGGCGCTAAGCCAAAGTTGGGGTGTTGCAGCTACACTGCAATCGACAGTTGCCTGTGGCCTACCAGATTAGGTATGTAGGCAGGTCCACACCTGCACTGCAATCGACGGGTCCCCTATCCTACCCCATTAGGCAGGTAGACACTGCTTGCGAAGATCTGAGGGCTGCGGCTTCCCCGGTGCTATACCCATGCTGTTGAAGGGCCTCTCTGCTTTGACTAGAAAAGCTCCATGGTTTTCCACAAGCACCCAGCGCGTTGAAAAAGGTGGTTTCTCGGAGCAGCGAGCCTGCTTCGTGTCCGACTCCTGATATTGCGTGCAGTCGGTATTACTACGGAGCGTCTTCAATCTTACGACCTAATTCATGATGAAGATGAGCGAGGTAGGCAGTCGCCCATTCCGATTTCTAGTACTCAAGCGGATGATGACGGAGACGACAATGATGAAGACCGATAATGACCAGGGGAAAGGCAATCCAGTGACACTCTCAGGGGAATATCACGCTGCGCCCTTTGGTCCACCATCACCGCCTTGTTACCTCGCTAGCAACGACGACACCAAAGTATGAGGGTGAGCATCTCCAGAATACCACGCCAGTCATTGCGATCAGTATTCCCAGTCCAAGATCCTCGTGAAGTGAAAGTACATTACTGTATCACTCACCGTCATGGACTCAGTCTCGGTCAATATGGTCTCCTTCCACGGTTCTTCCACATTCCCGTGATTCGCTCCGGAGCTCACTGACACCCAAGTTCCAAACGCCAGCAAGCCCCATTTGTGTTTGTGAAAGGCGCTCGGAAGCGAGGGCATGCTCGACTCTTTGAGTACCGCACTTCAACCGTCAACGCACACATGCGGATTGGCTGCGGTGGGGACATCACTAGGCCAATGGTCCTTCGGACTCAAGTCGAGAATCTCAAGTGGTTACCTTCTTAAGAATGCCGTGTTCCCCATGTTTTTAAACAGGGATCGAGCGGGGATTGATTATTTAGAAAGCCATGAGTCTCGCGCAATGCTCGAGCCTCTTGTCACGGTGTTGGTTGTGAAGATGGTGCGTTGTCCGCCGTCATTTGGCATTGTCATCGGAGAGGAAGGATGTGTGCGGCGTCCTTCGGTTCGACCCCAAGGAGTATTCCCTAGGTGTGCCATGGTGCTTGGTGTCTTGATGCTCCACCTTTTCCTCCTTTGCATTTCGAGTTTCCCTCCCTGGCCCTTCATCCGAGCCACAGGCTTGACTGCGCCGCAATTACGGGAGTGAAAGACGGAAGCTACCCATCCACATGTCTCGAAGCGCTACTTGAATCTTTAGCGGCAATCTTATGTCATCGACGGAAAGGTACTCATCCAGTGTCTCGGCTATGCTTATTCGTGTGACTTCTACGTTCCTCTTTCAGCCCTTCCGAGAGTATATTGCCCATACAATATATGATTTCCATCCGAGTAGTGATGAAGGGCCCGTAGCGCCAAAATTTCAGCCACAGGTGACATTGCTGGATCTTATTCGATAGCCCGGGGCCGTAGGTGTGCCCAGGGTAGGGTGAGAATTGCCCGGAATCCACGCATGGGAGGTATGATGCGGGAAAATGAGGTGACCCAAAAAATCTTTTATCGAGGCCGTTACCGTCGATATTGCTTCCTACAATGTGCCCGTTTTATGCATTGGCGTATATAATGGCGGTATCCGACGCATCGAGCAGTGGACCGTGGTTGCGGATGCAAAGAGGTGAGTGCCGTGGTCGAGCTGAAGAAGGTGCGTAGTAGCGTGGTAGTGGACGTGCTCGTGATTGCCTGTGTTGTGATGATGTATTCACCCCAATGCGATGATTCGTGGGGATGCGATAGTGGTAGGCGCGGGTATGAAGGTTTGCCTTGAGTACATGTGAGGGGAGGAGCCACAGGCCCATCCGAGGCTCGATGCGGTAAAATACGTGCGTAGGGATAGACTTGTGTTGCCGTTTATGATACCCAGCGGTGATATGCCATCCCATCCCTATGCCATTCATGTTTCGTGTTGTGGGATTAGAGGTCTTTACGTCCCATCCCTTTTGTTGATATGTGGGAAAATGGTACTGGAGCTCAACTTTCAACGCGGTGTACCGAATGGGGAGTGGGCGGGGCTACCTCACTTTCTTGCCGTCGGTAGCATGAGGAGCACCAATGGGTGAATCAGAGGTCCCGCTGGGGTGAGAATGGGTGGTGAGAAGCATGAGGGTCGGTAGGTCGCCCAGGTTGGCGAATCGCCTGTTCCTTGCTGAACCACTTCGGGCGAAGGAGGGTACCCGAGTAAGGCAAGTCTGAAGGGGGAGGGGAGGTATGCGGTTAACAAGGTGCTGTTTGGTGGCGGTACGGGGTGTAGAGAGGGACAACAGCACCCATGGCGAAGCGCTCGATGATGAGAGAGTTGTAGTGGACGGAGTTCTGGCTTCATTTGGCGGTGTAGTGGACGAAGTCGTGGTATGAGTGAAGGTACCCGATTTTGGAGTACAAGGTTAGGTGCGATGGTGTGGACGCCGTTATAGAAGGTAGTGGTTGCCAGGTTTCCCGGAAGCTTGACGTGTCGCCCCGGCAACACTGAACTTCGAGTGGGCTGGGGTGGCCGATACGCCCCACCATGACTCTCAAATCACGAAAGGAACAACACATAACTGCGCTTTATTCTACGCTCGCTGCACTGTTCACCTGGTCGCATCACCTCTCCATCGGCGCCTATATGGGACTTTGCATGCTAAACAACAGCGGATAACAGCAAAGCGAACAGAACCACTAGAGCGCTTCCCCGACGATTCAGAACACGTCTCAACGACCCAGCACCCCCTGCAGTACGCAGAGATACTATCGACGAGTCCGGTATATCAACGTCGGTCCTTATTTCCTACGCACCTACGCGTCAGCCGGACATGCTTTCCGTATTTTATATGCTGCGCCGACATCGGATGGTGGATTTCTCACCACTTGTAGCTCAGAGCAGATCTTCTTGGCCGGGGTGTTTGGTACGTGGTACTTCCTATCGGAGTGAATTTGCACTTACTATGTACGCTTGGAGCGCACCGCGAAGTTTTAAGTGTGTATCTCACAATGGGGTATCTCTGCGCATGCAGTGCTGTGCGGCTCACTTTAAGCCAGCTCGAAAAGAGGACATGGGACATTCACCTCACCCTAGGAGATCAGAATGTTGCGACACATTGGTTTGGAGATCATGGGTTTTCATGCCGGCGCGAATTCAAACTTCCAAAAACCAAGGGCGTGCGCCGCATCCCGTCTAATTGATGGCGCGGGGTTTATACCATTAAGTTCGCCTCCAGAGGCGAGGGTGAGGGTCGCGCTGTGTCGATGCGATGAGATCCATGGGTGATTTTTGCCAGCAGCACAGGAAAAGTGTGAAGCCGCTTGTTGCATTTCCCGTATACACTGGGGCGCACTGTGATTGTCACACAACTTCCATGAGGTCCTGGTGGTCGTCCACCTCGTTGCTACACAACTTCCATACGGACAACATGAGTTGTATTATCCGCCTGTAAGGTTGATAAGTCCCAGAGATACCCAGTCTTGGTGAAGTACCCTTTTTATATACGCTGGAGTGTATCACGAAGAGTGATGAAAATCTGGATAGAATATTAGGTGCGTGTTGGCCTTGTGTGGCGGAGGAGCCGAGTAATGCCAGGATCGGGCTAAGGAATGAGGGATACAAGTTCTAACCTTCCCCAGCAGGGGTGAGCTTGCCGCAGGGTGGGCTTGCACTTTCTGTAGGCACTGGAGCGCATCGCAAACGCCGAGAGGCTTCTACATAGAAGACAGAGACGCATCTCCACCCTTGTGTGATCGTTAGTTTGAGTCGACGATTGACACATTGTGGTAGAAATAAGGCGTCTGATCTCCTCAAATAGGGTGTTATTGTCCGCCTTTCCGTAGATACTGGAATGCATTGCGAGCCTTGAGCAACTTCTATGAGAATTACATCGAGTTCTTTTCCGCCTTATTCACCTCAACTTGTTTCGTCAGCCGGCACCGCATTGCAGTGCTATTGTTGCAACATGGCGATCGCAACTCCCGCCGGCGCCCGCACTCGCTCGCAGGATATCCCACCACTTCATACAAGCATAGGAACGGCCATATTTGGCTATAGTGATATGAACAGCACATAGATTCATTGTCGACATGTACTCGCTACGCAGCCGGCGCGCCGGGCTCTTATGGATGCGACAATGAAGCCACGCTCTAAGCCTAAACGGCTACCGACAATGTTTTTAGTCCTAAACGCAGCGAAACACCTGGAGATTCCTTAAGCCCATATTTACAGCCTCCACCGAAATCCTTGCCTCAGCTCCAGGCAGATTCTTGAGGTGTCACTGACACACGTCAAGCGGGGCCAGCGCTCGACGGTGTGGAGAACGTTGACGGATGATGTGTGGGGAGAGGGTTACTGCGTTTTGATGATGCATCGCTTTTCAGTTCATATCTAGTGGCAGTCGAAGCTGATACGAATAGATGAGCTCGCAATTCTTTCCTTGGAGGAACAATCGCCATTGCCGTCACGGTTGACCCACAAGGAGCCCGCTCTCTTCTTCCAGCCCCAACGCCACCAGGCCAGCACCTACCATAAAGTATTCACCTAATGCTCAAGCTGGTCCCTCATTCATCTCTCCTCGCAATCCTACTGCAGCTAGTAACCATGAGACACTGCGATCCTGCCGAGAGCGATTGAAACGCGAGAAGGGCATCGAATTGAATTTCCTATTCTTTTTTTTTTTTGAAGCGGGCGTCTCTCTCGTATGTTGTGGCTGATTAAAACATGGCCAAGTCCAATTTCCATCCCACGCAATGCATGGCCTCTAGGAAGTCGTCGACGGCCTTTCCTGCTCGATGTCGGCGTCAATATTAGTGGCTTCTCCAACATCGGTACATTGTCTCATTTGCCCCGCGCTGAATATCTGCTTCTTCTTCGCCTTCAATCGTTCCAGCGCTTTCACCGCCAAAAACTGAAACACAGCAGCCTCAATTCACGCACAACCCAGCCATTTGGTAAATAACACGCGCAAATCTAGCCAAGCTCTCCGCTCACAACTTGATTGTCTTCCTATTTTCATTTCTACCGCAAATATGAAACGCATAAACTCTCCTCTATTCAACTTGGGCACCGAACGGCTATCCATCCTCCCTCAAGTACCTCGACTCACGCCCAAGGCCCCAACAATGGCAAAAGCCCACCCGCCACAGCAAAAACCGACGATGGACACCATCCCCATGCAGGATCCGACAATCCCGCCGCTCGCTCCAAAGGGTAGACATCCTTGTCCGCCAACTCCCATGCAAAGCTCGATGAAGTCCTCCAGCTCCCACCCCGCAACTCCAGCCTCGAAGGCGTCGAAGGCCAAGAACGCCAAGCGATCTGTATCATTCCAGCTAGCTAGCAAGCAACCATCGGACTCGCGGGTGCGCAAGAATCGCAAGAAGCAGGAGCGAGGGAAAGTGCCCGACGCCATTGCAGGCCCGTAAATTCTAGACCGACGACGAAAGCGCCGCAAACGATCCAAAGCTACTGACAACAAGTTGGCTTCCTTGTTGCAGGCGATGACCATAGAGCCGACTGCCGAGCCAGTAAGCGGCAGTGCCGGGCGCTCTCGTACATCCAAGAACAAATCCGGCCTTGCAGCTGCGCGTGTCGGCAAGCAGGTCCAAGGCAAGGTCAGGATGCTGAACGTAGAGCCGGTCAAGCTGGGACCTGATGTGCAGAATCATGATGGGGTGAAGGTGCAGATGCATATGTTTTAGGGGCCGGGTCGAGGACGGCGGGCATGGGCGCGGACTGAAGGCTTTGCCAATGTGATTGGAAATGCAGCGAAAGAGGATGATATCTATCACCGCGCAGCGTGGTAATTTTGATAGGCTGAAACGATGCCACCAGCCTCCCGCGCCTCGTCCTCTATCTACGCACTCTTCAATTCAACGCCTACTCACCAATCACTCCGATCCGCCCAACCCTCTTCGCGGTCTTCCACTTACACCCACGACTCCTGTGTCTTAACGTGAAGCGGATGAGTCACTTATCGCGCTCCAGGAGGCTGGTGAATGTCTCACACACTTACACAAGTCCAGCCCAGAGCCGCACGACCCCACTTATATATAAGAGCAGCAATGGCTTCGCTTCTATTTCTTTCTCTCCTTTATTTTTCCTTACCCGCACACATATCAGCAGCTAGCCTGCCATCTTCTCGCTATTCCTTCAAGCTAAGCTTCGATCATCTACCATACACTAAACCTCAAGGCAATAGCCTCCACAATTTGCATTGTTTACTATCCTCAACCCTGCCACGCAACGAACAACCTTCCAAACACATTCCCGCCTCGACGGAATTACTTTGTAATGCCAGTTAACCTCCTTCGTTGCACCTGTGGCTGTCGATACCAGCTTGAATGGCGGTTTTCCGAGCACATCCGGCAGGACGGCCATGGTATATCTTCCACAACTCGAGCACTCCCATATATTCATGTTCCACATCACCATCCATCTTGGGTGCTCCCATCCAGCCCGCGTGCTCCCTTCACTTTTCCTTTCCCGTCCCCATTTCTGCACCCAATAGACTCAACTAACCACCACCCATCACAGGTCCTACTGCTGAGACCCTCGCCCTCTTGAATAGCGAGCATCTTACGCGGAATGCTGCTCAAAACGGCTCGCAAAACGACAAAACCAACGGTGGCGCAACCCCAAATAACAGTGCTGGAGGCAATGGCACTGCGAATGGAAATGGCAACGCAAACGGCGGAATAAACTGGCGCCGTGTCGCAGGCGGCGCTGCACTCGCAGGTGTAGGCGCAACGTTGTGGGTTTCTGGGCAGCTGCAGACAACGTATTCGTTGGTGAGGCATGTGTTGTACTGGGCTAAGGGTGGATGAAGGAGATGTTGTGTGTGGTGCCCCATGGTGATCGGGTGGATGGATAGGAGGGAGGGTCGTGCGAGAAGTTTGGGATCTGCATGTTGTTGGATATTCTCTGGGATGCTTCGGGCCTTTGGTTTTGCTTGGTTTGCTTGCTTGGCGACTTAGGCGCCTCATTGGATGTTCTTGTGCACATTCGGTTTCGTGGTCCTAGAAAAATCAGCAGCGAGCTTTGATTGGATTCCAATTAGAACAGAGCATTCGTCCACGTCTGCTCTCTTGCTGCCTCGCCCCAAAATCCCTACCTCTCCGTCCTAAGACCATATTCCACTTTGCACTTCTTATCCACCATTCTGTTCTCTGCTCATCTCCGTCCTCTGTTTTTCCAGAAATTGCCTTTTCTTTCAAGCCTCACAGAGACGAAGCAGAAGTCGGAGTGGATCTCGGGCTTCCCCGAACCCAGGCAGTACGAGTCGCCTCTCACACGGCGACCGTATGCTTTGCCAAACAGGCCGTTGACTATGCCCCTTCACCGTACGGTCTGACGTATGGTCTACTATATACTCTGTTTTACGGCCCGCTCGCTGTACGCTCTGCTGTACGCTCTGCCGTGCGGTCCATTGAATACGGCTCGCTTGCCTCCCGCCGTACGCTCGCCGGACGGCTACCCTTTGCACGCGGACCGTACGGGAAACCGCTCAGATGCCTATGTCTTCCGCGCTGCAGAAATGTTAGGATAAATGCAGCCAAGAGGTCTGTAGTATAATATGGAGCATCAAAGATTGTGAAGTGCAGAATTCGCGACGAAGCCCTAGAAAGCCCGTCGCTAAGGTGGTCTATGGATGACGTAGTGGGTCTGCGGAATGGCCGGAAAATCCTGGAGATGGCGCGTCGCGTCGCATCTTTCCCCCCACCGCGCACTGTGCAACAGTGTGAACGTTTGTGAAGTGCCTCTGCGCGCCATCACGTTCCTTCAGCCCAAAACATTTCGAACTTTCAACGACCAACTGCAGCTTCGCGTACTCATACACACGACACACGTCGCGCACCCTCACATAAGGAACGCTTACAGATGGTCCAAGACGAGCGCGTTTGCGACCCAATGCCTGCGGCAACCAGCTCTGCTCACTCACTCACCACACCAGTAGGATGCTGGAGTCCCTAAACAAGCCAATATGATGAATATCGTGGATTCCCTGTTGCTTTGCCGGCATATGCACCGAGACGGTGTCATTGAGCCTAGCCCGCCGCATGAAATCGCACTGGCCGCTATCAGCCAAAGCGCCTCGCACCTCCCAAGGTCTCGAGTGACCGCGATGACAACTCAGCCGCGATTCTGAACAACTTCGCCTTATGTCAATTCCACCGGGTTTAGTCCAATCGGAAGTATCACGGCAAGTCAAAAACATGGCTGTTCCACCGAACGTGGAAAACCAGGGCCATGGGGCGCCAACTTTTCCTATACTCTGCACGTCAACCATTTCACTGCTGTGCACTTTGACACTGAACCAGGCAGCTTGCCACTAATCGATACAGACATAGTCGAGTCGACCTTCGTTCCTTCCCGCTAGCAAGCGCTTGCATCAGAGAAAGGCAGCTACCCCACCGAATCCATTGCTCCTTTCAACTTGACTTTGGCGCAGTCTCAAGCCAACAACCGTCACACCCATCGCACCCAGGCTACCATCCCCGAGCGAAGGCCACACTGCGTTGTTCGCCTGCTCGTCATTCCAATCGCACACTTTACACGTCAGCGCATCCATCACCAAGATGGAGGTCAAGCTGATCCCCATCACGCGCCGCCGGTCCGACGACTCATATGACGCGACTGAGACGTTCAAAGTCACCAACGCTGAAGGGGGCCCAGAAGAATACATCTTGATGGGGAAGCGCAGACTGGCGGGCAGCACGTATGCCAAGATCAATCTCGGTGTCAACAGTCGTAGCGAGAGGAAGAGGCAGGCGCTTTTGGGCAACAATGAAGGGAAGGGTTGGGAGATGGAGCCATGTACGTGACCCATCCCCATCCCACCACGGAGCCCCTCGCTGACTCTTGATAGCCGGCCATGTCCCTAGCACGCAAGGAGCCCAGTCCCAGCAGGCCACGATCGGCCCAGACAGGGCGGAGAAGAGCCTCCGACCGCCACGCAAAGCGGACGATGCTTCGCCAAATATCTACGATGTCATATATAAGGATGCTGGTCGAGGAAGAACGAGAGGATGGGAAGGTGATGGATTCTTGGAAGTACATGCCTCTGGAAAGCTTGTCTTGAGGGAAAGCTACACTCAGGACATCCTTGTACAGCGCCCCAATGGCGACCAGTTTCTACCACTCCGAATCGGGCAATGCATTCGGATGTCCGGTCGACTTATTGAAATTATTGGCGACCCGAACTCAGAGTCGGACCCGGTGAATCAACCAATGCCCCGCAAACAACCCCCATTCCAACGCCCATCATTCCTGAAACCAGCTCTATCTCCGGAATCGCACGAGGACTCATCGCTCAATACTATGTCGACTACCCCTCCTCCGCCAGCATCGAGGTCAGCCTCTCCATCAGAATCGACCTCTCCACCATCACCTTCTCGCCAATCACGAGCATTTGACCAGCCCCGTCGATTCAAGGCCAAGCTGCCCGCAGCGGAACAATCTCTAAATGGCTGGACGGAGCTATCGCTTGAGGAATTGCAGGCCCCATATCTCCACTACCTCCGACCGCCGTCTAGCTAGCATGTCAGGCCGAAGACGAAGTTTTGGAGCGTGCGGATGACGTTGAGGGGGGGTTGATTTCGTCGTTGCTAGGGTTCGCTCGTTCGCGATTCTCCGCTCAGCGGCCCTAGTGGCGCTACCTGTTCGATTAATTTCATCCTCTTGACTTCCTTAATAATGCACGCATGCTCACGTGCCGAGCTTCTTCTGCATGTCTTACGCGCAAGCTCCGCCCTGAAAATATTGCGGGTCTTACAAACGTCAGGAGCGCGATGTTTCGAGTGCGATATCTCCAGGTCACCGCACCATGCTGAGGAACCCCTAAATTCGCCTCCGAGGCATGAATTACTAGCTTCAGGATCACTTCTCCCACGCTCTTTCTACGCTGCTTGATACTTTCCACTGTTTTCCGCCGCTTGCCACCTTTGTCCCGCTCAAGTCCCCTCCGGTCCTGGATGAGACCAACAAGACAAGCGAACAGCAATAGTGTAACCTCTAAAACCGCCCTTCTTTGCGCCCCAATTTCTCGTGTTCACCAGACTGGCACAAGCTTGGACCACCAGTCACGTCTACCGTTCCACCACACTGTTCGGCATATGTGGACCTGGCCGACTGGGCTTTTCTGGTCTGAGAGCTGGCCGTAACGGCACCGGGTCGTTGGAATGGTTTCTCTACTTCATCTGCGCTTCTCAAACAACATACTAAAAGCAGGAAGTCAGACGACGCAGTCTAGCGCCTAACCGCGCAGAGCCCTCCCGAACAAGGCAGGCACTGTCACACTGCGCAAAATCTGCAGATACCGGGAATTCGTCGACGCTTTCCTCGCCAAACCCCCCTATAGCGGTCTTCTGAGAAGCTCGTACACGATAGCTACGCTGTTACTATCTGAACTGGGATACCACTGCCACATTACGATGTTCGTGTAGCGTGATTCGTCCGTGAACCGGCTATTTAGCTTCAATTTACGTCAAAAGAACAGTGATATTCAGAGATTCTGTAAGGCAGCAATCATAAAATGAATGATACAACCTTATTTAGACTCTGGCTATTGTCTTGCGGCTGCTTGCACAACCTTTTGGACCGCAAAATGTAAAGCGGTTTCATGTGACGGGAATTATATGATCTGAAAGCATGCTGCAGTTATCTACTCGCATTGATACATTACCTGCGCCGAGGACATACAGAGACGAAAACACCAGAAGCAAGCGACCGAAGTCAACAGGGAATTCTAACAGCCAGGCCATATCCCAATAAGACGCCCCAAACTAAATATGGACTCCAAAAATTCTTCGTTTCTCCTTTTCTACTCTGCGCGAACTCAATCACTCAAGTGGCCAGAGCCAATCAGGCTCATTTTCATGTTACCGGATGTGTCCGACCCAAGATATTCCTTTCATCTCTCATGCTTCATCCCAAGATCCATGGATTGAATTGGAGCGCCAAAATGTGCGTGACCCGGTCGAATAAACTGACGACCAGTCTCAGTAGAGGGAAATATTTCACTTCACTGTCATAGTCCAATTTCTCAATTTCCTCGCTTCGCGGTCTACGTCTCCTTCTGGAAGCTTTTGCGGATTAAGATCAAGCATGCATAGTGCACGCCGAAGATGTGATGTATGCAACACTGTGACTGCACTCCAGTTTACTCACGAGATTCACAAACAAAGACGTACAATGTGAGCGCCGTAAAGAGCGCAGAACAAACGTCATGATCAATCAAGAGCATCGTACGGAGGCATTATACAAATCACATTTAAATTTCCATTTTCATTCAGTGACTCAAAAGCCACAAGTATCCATTATGGATATGCATTCAGAAACATCGATGCAAAAGACACCAAACCCATACTTATGCATAGCAAAAAGCATGGGTTCAGTGTAATCCTGCTTCCGACCGCCGATGAGTCCCGCAAGACTACACGCTACTTGCCAGGACTAGGTTGCCAAACTCCGACGTAGAGGCGGCCATGAGTTACCATCGGGAATCCACATTACAACTAGTGCAATCCGACCCCTGCGGCCTTGGCTTTGGCGATGAGAATGGTTGCGTGGGTTGGAGCAGCCACGGCTGCTGCTTTACCTTTCGCGATGAGGTCATCAACCGGGACGACAGTGGCCAGATGAACAAGGATATCGCCAATGATGGTGATGAACAATAAGGCAAAGAGGATAGGAAGCAGCGAAGGCTCCCATAGGGAAAGCGTAATCCGGCGACCAGGAATGAAATCGATGCTCATGTTATGCTTAACCTCGATGATTGTGAAATCGTTGCCATTGATGCGGATGACCTTGAGGACGGGACGCCGTTTTTCTTGATGGTTGTGGTATGGGAGTCGCCATCTGCCTCATTACGTAGCAGCTCAAGCGCTATCGCATTGCTGACCTTCACAGTCATCAGGTTAGGGTTTTCTACAGTGGGGAACACTGTTGTGCTTGAAGCCGATTTCGAGATCCTGATCGGCCTGGTCCTTCTTTAGAATGATGTCGATGAAGAAGGACCCAGAACAATCGCGCATGAGCTTGACCTTAGCCTTGCCTGGGATGTGTAAGGCCACTGTATCGAGCATCGAAGACGAGAGAGCTGCGTCAATGCTCGCATCTGCTGTTGGGACGTTGTTGGTCATTGCCGATGGTGAGGACGTCAATGAGGTGGATGACGAGTCGAAGTTCGCGTTCAACGGAGTGGCATCAGCCATTGAAGGTGGGGAGGTCATGTTGGACACAGTTGTTCCTGGTGGGAGGATTAAGGTGGGTTCGTCTTATACTGAGTCGAGCGGGGAATGGGCCTCCATTGTGCTTGATCAGTGACAGCCGGCCACTGGCTGCTCACGCTCCTTGTGGCTGCATAGTGACTGAAGGCGCACTGGAGCATCGACCGTCAGGAGCTGTCGAGTTCCCACGGTATGCAATTGTTTGAATTAATCTATCCTGGGGTGAAGTTATCAGAGCTTCAATGTTGTCGAAGATTCTAGATGCCAAGATGTGAATGTTGAAGGCCACGGTTGGGACCAGGAACGACAAACATAATGCGAGACACAAAGCATGTGCTCACCTCTAGACTGGTCACTCAAATGCATTACGTTTGGGCTCGTAACGAAAAAGGAGGATTCTGGGAGTCCTCCGTCCTGTCTAGTTTCTGAGCTTCAGGGCAACGCCAGTTCCGTAAGTATACCTCACACCTGCCGGTCGCAAGTGCGCTAGTGATTTGAAGACGGGAGCGCCAAGATTTCTCTTATCTTCTTCGGGGGACTCTGCCCGCCAGACTCTTCGCCCTCGCCTCTTCACCCTCGCCTCTTCACATTCATTGGCCCACTGTTGCCTGCCTCTGCCGCAGCAGTATACCACCGCGCGACACCCCGGGTGGCGCATCGAAGCGCATCCTCACTAACGGTGGACATGCTTGGGTCGCATGTATTGCGAGTTTTGCAAAGATACTCCTAACTCATTTCATGCGCGGAGCCAACATGTGACCCGTCGCCTTCAACAACTTCAAAATTTCACGATATCAGGTCCACGAACATCGTGGCGAATCATGTCACATGCTTTTACCTCAAACTCTTAATTCCCTTTCACCGAATTTCCTCATTTTCACACCAATTTCACTTTCACCACGGGAAACTTGGCCTTCACCGCAACTCGCTGCACCTCCAACATCTTCTCCCGAACTACATCCTTCTTCTTCTTTTCTTTAATCCCTAAACGGCTCATCCACCAGAGCCACACCCTTCACCGTCCCCGAAGCCTCCACCACAATGGAAGCGTACGCACTCATGTACCCTCAAGAGTACCAACAAGACCTCCAACAGGCCCACCATGTGCTTAGCGCATCCAGGAGGCTGCAGGAAGTCGTCAATACGGTAAGATTTGCACTTACTCTTCTTTCATCGCGTGCTTCATCTTCCATTTCTCTCCAGTGCCCTCCGCGTGGGGGCACGTTCTAACCATCGCAGAACCCGGAAATCCATTGCTCTTTTGTCTTTACAGCGAAGGGCCCACCGTTCCAATGCCCAGAAAGCGCGGAACCGGGCTTGGATCGCTGCGGCAGGCATGCGCACCCTCAGCAGACGAACAAAACTAGCACTGTAGCTCCGCTCCTCGCAAATCCTTCATGGGCCGTCCATGAGCCAATGACGACAGTTCCTCATGCGCTTCCCGGCGTTGCCCCGACACACATGCCTGCATACCATGCTCCAGGAGCGGGCATACTGTCCGGCCCAGCCCATGCTGTTCTACCATCACGCCATACCCCAAAGGTGGCTGCAACAACGACATCACGATACTCTTATGCCGGAATGGATGGAGGTTTCCAAGCTAACCCCAGGTCTGGCCCGTTTTTCGGCAACGGCGGTTTCGGCAACAGCAGTTTCGACAACAGGTCATATGTCAGCAACAACAGCAGCACGTCGTCCTATCTTAACAATAACAACAACAGCGCCTCGTTATATCCCAACAACAATGCAAACCCAGGCCATCTCGCGCAACCAGGCTATGCAGGACCCGGCTCCTCTCCACCGCTGAACAAATCCTCATCTCCGCCATACCCGCTTATCTCGCCCTTCGCCACGAAACGAGCCTACGCGCCACCGTCTTCACCCCCGAAGATGCCGACGCACGCCCAACTCTCCTCTCTCAGCGACGTGCAACTCGAAGATATGGACACTCTCTATCCAATACCCCAGCTCCCGGACACCTACTTCCAGGAACCCACGTACTACCAGTCCAGACCGCTGCCGCCTGGTTGGAATGCGCTGAACGCGAACGCGATGAGTGAGGATGAGGTATTGGGTGTACTGTCTTGGACTGATGAGGATGAGTTGGAGTTGAACTTTGGGAAGGAGGTTGATGCGCTTGTGGGAAACGAGGAGGAAGAGATGGCTGTGCTGTCTTGGACTGATGAGGATGAGTTGGAGTTGACCTTCGGGGAGAAGGTCGATGCTCTTGTGGGAGATGGTGGGGAGTGAGTGCTTGATATTAGGACAGGGTGTAGATGCTGGCTAATGATGTAGTAGTTCTCTATGAGTTCGTCGTCTGGAAGATGGGGAAGTCCGGGGGGCCAGGGCACGTTGGTTTGCGGCGGTAACTCGGCATCTGACCATCTCTTCTTTTCGAGACGGGATGGTTGAGGAATGATGAGGGTGCTGTTGGAGGTTCGGTGCGGGGTGGGACGTTTGTTCTTATGTGTCGTGGTCTGTGTTCGTGGACAAAAGTTTGACGACATTATTGTTGATGGCGCTGTTGCTTGGATCCTTGCGATCAATGTCGGTATCTCCTTCTCTGGCATTTATGCACCCTCTTAAGCACAAGTGTGTTGCATCTTTTGATAGTGCGCCTAGAACTACTACTAAAACTACAACAACTGATTACGGGGTAGATGAGAAATATGATAGGCAGCAGTACAGCTGTGACCTTAGTGAAGAAATTGGACGGGACCCAGAAGTAAAAGAACTGGTTGGTGACGTTCAGGGAGATTGAGCGGCGACGGTAGCTTGCGTGAAAACGCGGCGCGGCCGGCAAACTAAAGATTGCCTGGCCGCAAGGCTGCAGGTTTGCCCAGTAACGGACATCTCGGAGGTTTCACAAGCCTGAGCGGAGCAGAACCATTCTGTCGGGAAGCCTAACCCCACCATCGAAGCGCTCATAATATGCGGATAAAAGCATGCGTACCCTAACACAATTCCGCCCCATCCCATGGGCTTTTTCTCTGGCCATCCGAACACCCCCTCTCCCTAGACTCATAAACTAAGAAGACGGTTGCATTATTTCTCGATTCATGCCCAGGAGAAATGCTCCGAATGTAAATACACTCCACCATCTCTAAACCCTTTCACGATCTTCATATTCTCAGCAGCAACGGCATTGCGTACGTCGTTCTGCATCGAATCAGGACCACATACGAAGACGCCCAAAGAGTCCTTCGCCTCTGCCGATTTTGCACCCTCGTCCCGGATAATATGCGCAAGCCGTGGTCGTCCTTCCTGCTCTTTTCCTGGAATATGGCCTTCATGGTCTTTGAGATGAACCTCTATTTCGTCAGAAGTCGCCAAAGATTGTTGTAATTCTTTTGACTCTGGCAAATGAGCCTCCTCCGCTGCCACGCCGGTTAGGTAGACCTGCACCTTCACGCCGCAAGCCGGGTACTTCTCTAACAACTCGCTCACTGTGCGAAGGAACCACGTTCGACTGGCGGTGTCGCGTGTCACTAGGATGACGCGTAATGATGATGGTCCAGGCATACTGGCGATAGCTTTCTCCGTAACTGAGGGGTCCTTGAAGTCGGCCGTTGGTTGGGCCTCGCCGCGCTGATCGCTGTGCAGATTGCGCCGAGCGAATCGTTCGACGAGCGGTAGGATCCAACCAGCACCCGATCCACCCGCAATGACGAGAAGGCGGTCGCAGTCGCGATACTTTTGTAGGTTCACTCCGCCATATGGGCCGTCGATCTGCACGCGCACCGGTACTTCGGGCCTCTCGAGCGCATGCTGGTATAGCTTCTTGGTGAAGCCACCTTGGTGTCGGATGTAGAAAACTAGTTCGGATTGACCTTTCGTATCCGTCGATGGGGACGAGCAGATCGTGAATGGATGTGATGAGAACATCGGCAGGAGACCGAAGCTGGTGAAACGTAGAAAGCAATGTTGACCTGGCTTCCAGTCGTTGAATTTCACAGGAATAGCGATGCGCGTGAAGCCATTCTCTTCGACATTGAGGTGAGCTTTCCGGGTGAAGCCATACTCGAAGATAATGCGGAGCCACGAATATGCATAGCACGGGATGTATACGGCCGCAGTAGCGATGAAGTAGTCCCTGCTTCAGCGTGAGTCGGTGTGCTACCCAACTTTCTCGGGCTTCTTACCAAGAAGTCAACGTGTAGTCGCAGTGCCAGAAGAAGGTGACGATGAAAACTATGACGGCAAGTATGTGCGTCGCCTTGAAGAACTCGTAACCCAGCACCGACCTGATTTTGCTATGTGACATAAAGGTCAGCCAAGCCTGGCAGATCAGCGCCACGATGCCAGTCCAATAGAAGAGGAGACTGCCAGAGAAGTGCGACTCCATGTCATGCCAGTGGATGTGGTAGACGATGAAGGGGAAGGTGTGCAGAAGGGCGAGGATGAAGAAGGCGTAGGCGATCCAGCGGTGGAAGACCTGAAGCCTCTCGTGGGACACTCCTGTTACAAGAGTCACCCAATTTGATTTGCTTGCTGTCGCGCTTCATCACATCAGTACGCGTCATGGTGGCCGGTGTAAACAGTGACCTTCAGGGACTTACAAAACAAAAGGCATGCATGCCAGTGCCATCCATCCTGATCTTGTCGCAAGTGGAGGCGAGCCTCCGAACATAATGTCCGGCCAGTAGTAGGGCTTCGGAGCAAGTACCATGCCTTGAGGGCAAGTCAGTGGTCGAGCGCCAGCAGAGCAGAAGCTTCGATACTCACAGAAGAAGAATATGAGTCCTACGAGGCCGAGAAACAACACACCCACTGGTGCTGAGTTCTATCCCAGTGCTTTTACATGGAATCCACGGTAAGACAAGTATCGCACCAGAGCAACAAGCTTTTGCCAAATGGCTGGTCCTCGGAAGCGACGATACCCAAGGACGTGGTACGACAGGACGTGACCTAGGATGAAGATGCCAATACCCGCGACGAAGAACCCGACAGTAGGCAGAGCAAACGCGTAGTCGGCGATGTACCTGCGGTAGTTTTTCAGTACGAGGATGCACACTGCAAGCTGCAAGCAAACGCGGGTCGGTACCAGAAGTGCCAGTGGTGCTTGTAGTAGTTGCACTGCTCTTCCGTGAAGTCGCCGCACTCAAACTCGCGACTTCCGTGCAGCGCAAGCGGATACGTCAACCATGCCATATTCATATCCATCTTGGCTAATACTAACGCCGAGTAAATGCCAATGATAATTTCCCAGCCGTCAAGCTGTCAACGAATGTCGAAGGAGAGGGTCTAAAGTTGGGAGACAGAATGGAGGGAAGGCGAGACAAGCTTCGAGCATCCACCCTTTCGAAGCCGCCAGGACTTGCAGGATGTACCTGCATATTGCTTATCATCTGGTTCGACATTTGCGCAGAAATAAGCTCCAACTCCCTCGTTCAGGCTCTTGGAAGCTGCATCAACTCACGAAACAAAATTGCGATCTAGTAGTTGGTGTTTCTGTTGCGCGCGTTTGAGCAAATTATGATGCCGTATACGGTTGGTCCCGAACATGGGCTTCGCTTTAGTGCTGAGCCCCGTCATACGAACCAATGATGATCTGGGATCATCGCATTCTCCATGCGCACCCTCTATCCGGATTCCGAGAGGCATGTCTACCACGTGCGAACCCTCCCTTCGTGCCATTTTGCAATTTGCATCTCAATCTCAACCACAACTTTCATTCGATCCTTGCGCAACACCGCCTTTCCGATACCGAAATCCGCCCCTGAAGTTCGCCTCGTTCGCAATATGGATACCATGTCGATGGATATGCCCATGCCCACTGCGACGGGCAGTATAGCGGCCATGTCGATGCCATCGGGCGATGCGATATCCGGTGGGATGGGAATGACGAGGATGAATATGATGGAGATGACCTTCTTCGCTTCTTCCACAACGCCGCTCTTCTCCGCCTCATGGATCCCGAAGTCAACGGGCCAGTATGCCGGCACCTGCATATTTCTAATTGCTTTCGCTGCTGTCTTCCGCGCGCTGCTTGCGATACGCTTTAACTACGATACCATACTTGCGACATTCAAACGCGCGCATGGAGATGATCAGGTTTTCTTGTACTCTGATGAGAAGCGCAGGCACCGGCCGTGGAGGGCGAGCGAGGCGATGGCACTGGGCGGAATGGATGTGCTAATCGCGGGCGTCGGCTATCTGCTGTGGGTGTTCTGGCCTACCGCGTCACTGATTTTGTACTGATATTCTTGCAGTATGATTGCTGTGATGACCATGAACGTTGGGTACTTCCTTTCGGTGCTTGCTGGGGTATTTGTCGGCAGCTTGGCCTTCAGTCGCTTTATGACGCGGTCCGCGGCGTATTGAAGATAGAGTGCATGATTGGGGCTGCAGCATTGACAGAGTCGGGGGTATGGCATGGAGGGCAAGCTGGATGAAGATGCGAACGTATGAGTGGATGCCTTACTTTTTCGAATACCCTGAATCGAGTTCGCATTTGCAGGGTTTGGTGAGTCCTAGAGCATTTGCGTCGCAAATATGCTATACTCTCTTCGCTCCAGAGCAGCATCAACAATCTAATCATCGCTGTCTGCTTCTCACTGCGTAAACTCTTTCATAAGGACTATATATGAATGCGAAGTGCCAAGATATAGCACCCGCAACTCAAAGCATGGCTCGATAACAGCGACATAAGTTGGCCAACGCTGGTGAGCGTGTGTAGATTTTCTGCAAAAAAAAAAAAAAAATAAATNAATAATNAAAANNANAAAATAAAAAATACGATAAAGTAAAAAAAATTTCACGTTCCAAACAAAAAAGAAGGATAATAAAGAGTGGG
>JAFHBV010000545.1:0-20885 GCA_019022785.1 Pseudomonodictys pantanalensis
GGTAAGGATTTTATAGGCATGAGGGGGCAAAACCGGGGATAAAGGTGGGTGAGGCGCGCAAGTGGCGAGGTGAGTGAAATGGGCTGGATGGCAGCAGGTGACTGCTTTGATGTTGGTGGCTAAGAGACTGAGCATCACTTCCTCAATAGATTGGATACCAGTACTTGAGTAGTTTACTTGGTTCCTGAAGAACGGGGATCGAGGGTCATTTGTTCGAGTGGAATGTGTTTGATCTTATGCAAAGTAAGACATCAAATTGTATCTATGTCCTCCCGGCCATTTATATTCCTCAGCGTCTTTACGAGATTATGGGTGTCTAAGACACCAACCTTTCCACATGATTGACTGCTCCAGCCGGCTTATATAGGTAGGCGCTCGTGGTTATCTTGCAAGTGAAAGCAAACAGCAGAGAAGCGGTGAGACGAGCAAAATAAAGCACCCAGATTGCACCGAGTTCAGAAGCGCTGTATAGCAGCCGCGATCTGTAGTGTAGTAAAATAAACAAGTGACCCTGATCACGTAGGGAGAGACTTGGGACAGCTTCTTGACCGGTTGATTCCTCACTTTGGAGGCATGAATGATGTCAAAAGATACCGACGAATGACATAGGGTATTTTGATTGCAGGCCCGACTAAGCATGCAATTTCGGGATGACGAACGGCCGCGGATGCTTCAAGTGCTAAGTGCCATAAAGACGATCCGGAATTTTCAACGTAAATGCAGCTCGGTGCACAAGTCCTTCGTTATGGTCCTCTTTCGTGAATCCTGGCAAATTACCATGAGTTGCGATCGCTCTTCAAATTTGCATTTCTCTTCAGGGACGCAAACCCAACAAGATGAGCTGCTGTGCCTGTTTCAATACATGGACAAGGAACCAGCACCGAATAACCCAATGTGAGAAGCAGCAACCAGCCCGATGATGTCGTTAAAGACCCTGACCCCACCCAACCTTGGGAAGGGAAAACCCACTCCGCGGGTGACGGCGCCAGGAACCAGATCCCTCTCATCGCGTAGAATATTATTTTGTAACCCAGACCGGTGCTCCGCTGTCCTTTCCCTTAGCTTTGTATGTCTGCCTTGCAGTATGCAGTAGGAGACGGCAGGCGTTCTTCGGACGCAGGCTTCGCTTGACTGTCCTGCACTGCCCCGCCTGGCGCCCACACACCACCTACCTCACTACCTCGACGGCCTCCAACAAACCTTATGAAAAACCTCGCGGACTAGAAGTTAATCGCCCACACATCATATTTGTATACATGCTCTTTCTTTCTCTCCTCTGCGATTTGAATAGCGTTTCCCATGCCTATCGGCTTCGGTTTCAGCGCCAGCGACTTCGTCGCAGTGATCAACCTCATTCGCGAGATCGTGACAGCTCTCGACAGCAGCAAAGGCGCCGAACACGAATACAAAGAACTCATATCCGAGCTCCGCACTTTAGAAAACGCGCTCTTACGAGTGAAATCTCTGCAGGTGGAAGAAGAACAGCATTCGGACCTAGTTGCATTGCAGCAGGCTGCGGGGCAGTGCCAGGGCACGATCGACCATTTCTCGAAGAACTTCTTGAAGAAGTATGAAGAGAGCTTACAGGGCAATACCAGTTGTAGAAGAAGAAAGAGGGTAAAGGATGAATACGTCAAGGCGAAATGGGCGGTGTTGAAAAAGGATGATATGGCCAAATTCAAGGCCGCTGTGGCAGCCCATGCTTTGACTATCGGTCTGCTGCTTAAGGCAATTCAGATGTGAGTGGTATAGTCCAATGGACTAAGGGAATTGCGATTGACGTTGAAGAAGGGAGTCAGAGTCCATCCGTGAGCGCAGGCGCAATGTCCAGTACGAGTCCCTTACCGCAATGATTGCAGGCGCTTCAAAGCGCTGTCATGCTGGCCTCGTGGAACTCTATAAACAGGTAGAGAGGTTAGTAGCTTAAGATACGACATGATGCGAAAGGCCTGACTTTCGCTTCAGGGGCAGCAAATTGGGTGAAGAGATCTTCAGAATCGTGTCGGACATCTCGTAAGCACCAGTGAAGGTCGATTTCAAACTCGAACAGTCTAGCTGATGCGGTCGTCAGGATGAGAACGTTACATATCTTCAACATAGTTTCCCGCATCGAGCAGATATGTAACTCATTACCCTGGCAAGTCGAACGCGAGCAGCCAGTATACTTGACCGATGCGTTCGGCCGCATTTGCCCCTTTCATTTAGAGTTCATCAGATCTTCCGAGGTAATTCCATCCAATGTGATCAGTTAAATTCACACTTAACTAAAGCATTCAGGCACTCCTCTCTGTTCTACGCGACAACTGGAAGAAAGCCGGCGCCCCCGTGCAAAAGTTCGACCGCGGAGACTTCGTCATCGAAGACGCGACGAAGAGACGTGCCATTGCCCTGACAGAAGAGTGGGAATTGTGTTTTCGACCTGGTCAGAGGGTTAATATGAGCGCGATTTTTCACATAGATAACCTTCCCTCCTCTGTTTGTCCTTACTGCCAGACAGAAAATAGAGGCCCGCCGGATCAGGAATTCGAGTGGTAAGTACTCCTTTCCAGATACATTAAGAGCCGGCCCGACTAACATGGACACCAGCTCCCAATGCGGCATGAACTTCACTCGATTCGCTACAAAAGTCGTGGATGATACCGCCCGCCCGAACCCGCGCATCTTGAGTGAACTAAAACAAAAACGCCTCACGGTAGAGGAGAATGATGAAGATATCTACCGTTTCAAACGCGTGCGTGTCTTGTGTATAGAGGTCGTCAAGCAACCAGTGCTACCCTTCGCCGCCTACGCTACGTCCGCGTTCACGTTAACCGGACACTCTCGTATATCGAAGTCGAATAGAGGCCATGCACGTCCAAGCAAGGGGGATTGTGTGCTCCTTCGGGAGATGGCTCAAGATCAACTAGACATAGCCCGAGTAGCTGGTGAACGCCCTATAGACTTGGGTTCTGGTTTAGACTTAGATTTAGACTTGGATCGGGACGAGTCAGATCCTATAAAGGTGTCTCCAGAGGGTGCAAGATCCGTCGTCTCGGATCCCCTTAGCGACGATATCGCCATCGACCGTGGACATGGTAGAGAGGACGCCCGGAAGCGACTTTCACCTGCGACAGCAATGCGAGCGGCATATGCGGAGTGGTACGTTCTGGAGAAAGAACGCGCTGTAAAGAAAGCCATCGACAGTGCCAACGCTGGGGACGAAGAGCAACTAGTACGCATCCATGAAGCGGTCTGCCAACTCGATGAAGGATTGAGACAATATGATAAGATATTCAGTGAGGATATGGAATCGTACAGTGAGTTGGATAGTATGTATTCGGGATTTAGGTCTCGGATTATGTTGTCCAGAGTCTCTGGTTATGAGTCCCTATCTTGAGCTCCTCAATGGAATAGCCGAAGCCAAGCATGAAGAAAAGGCTCCAAAGAAAATCAAACTACTAGTACTGCACTTCCCTTACGTCATTTTAATCTCGGTCTCGCTTCTTCGGTCGGTGTGGCCATTAAAAAGATATCTTCCGTGAAAGTGGCCGGCTTGGCGCTTTCGCCGCACGGTCACACATGTAGTAATCGATATTTGACTTGTCTGCCGACTCAAGGCATATCACTCACTGCTTAGAACTCCGAGCCACTCTCCCAATGCAGCCACCAATATTGCCTCTCAAAGACCTGTCAGGGTAGGAGGGACGCTCACGCCTCCTTCCTTCCGCTGATCTGTTGAGTTCCTGGTGGTCGTCCACCTCGTTGCTAACAACGACTGAAAACTGAGGAAGAGTGGCAGAGTAAGAAGGCATAAACAGACAGCCTTATAACACAAGGGGGGTGTGAGGCAGAAGGGCAAGCCCCTGATTGCCATCGATGTGGTTTGGTTGTGATTGGTAAGTCACCACGTCGCTGATCTATTAAGCTGTCTTCACCCGACGCCAAGTCATGTAGCCAAAGGCGACCGAAGAACATACGTCCCGGTGTAGGTAGGAGCCGAAGATTTGAGAGATTGTGCGTCGTTAGGATGGAATATCGCGGGATGAGGTTCAGAAATAGGGAAATACCCAAAGAGGCATACACGATATCACCAAAGAGCACTACCGGCACTCAGTGAACAAAAACACCTCCGATATTTAATTGCTCTCTCGTTCTCACTCAGCACCTCAATCTTGGGGACTTCTTTTATACGAAGGCGGCCGTAGAAGTAGCAAAGCTAACAGCAAGGCAAAGAAAGACAATTCCTAGCATGCGTGGTATATTTCCCTCCGTGCTGCCCCAAAACCTAACTTAGTGTCAGTTCCAACTCCTCGTACTCACATACGTAAAAAAGATATCGCTACTTTTTTGTATGGTGCTCTCCAGTTCGAACAGACATATTCTCACCTATCTACTCACAAATGCGGAAACACGATTTCATGCCGTGTTATATTAGGTGCTCGACAGTTTTTCCGCCTCGCCCGGACTTGTGTATATGCCGCAACGGTACGCTTCCCGAGACCGTTCTGTTAACGGACGGTCGGGTACCTACATACCTGTCGGCATGTGATGTTTCTTTGGGGATGAAAGATCTGGGCTGTTGGACAAGACTAAGGGAGAGGAAGGCGTCAATTGTGATTATAATTTGCTAAAAACACTTCTAATATCCGATCAATCTCTTCGAACAAAAGGACCCTTTTCGCCTGAATGAACATCTCGTCTTCGTTGGCCAAGTTGTCTGCATACTGGCAACCAAGATTATCAGACACGACGTGCAAGTATCCGAAGTCTATGTCGCGGATGCTTGCAGCTTCGGCAATGTAACCCGTCTCGCAATCAACCCAGCGGTATTCTTCCATCCAACACTGAAACCATTCTTGATCCTCACAAAGTGGCGAAGCAACCGTTATCAGACTTCCTGTATGTACTGAGCGAGACTCGGAGGCCGATGCTGAGAGTACATTGTGGAAATCCACCACTCTTCCATCGGCATGACATGTTTCTCCGATCGCAAGGGTTTCATTCGGCCTGAGGTCTGGATCGAAACAGCCAACCCTCCCCACATACAAGACGCACTTCATCTTGCAGAGAGGTTGTAGGGCTTCCACCAAGTACGCGACTGAGTCTCCCCATAAAGCAGCTGCGCAACCGAGGTACGCTACGGTACAACCATTAGGTGTCTTCTGCTTGTGCCAACTGAACATCTGTCCTTCTTCACTGATCCTAGCCTCGACAAACTCCTGCTTACGCATTACTACTTCAGCCGGACAGGCGTCCAGGTAACCAACTATAACGATATCTGCAAGTCCAATTTCAGTCAAGTTCGTATGCTTGAACAGATCCACAGAGGCATCCCGCTTCGGGACGACGATTTCCACCTTGGGGGGTATGTTTGCATTCGGGAACGACCTCAGCGAGAAATATGTCGACACCACGCTTGCGTAGTGTAGAACATAATCGACGCTAGGAAAGCAATTCAGCTGGACCGTATCTGAATCGATGATTTCGGCAGTGGGCCGCTGCCAATTGAACCCGCGACCGCGGTTTTCGGACTGGGAAATAATGTCGCTCCCATCTCTTTTGTACAGTCCTGTTACCACGATCGACTTCCAGTTGCGCTGCTTGAGCGTAGAGTGGATCTTGGGATCCAGGTAGTCAATGAGTCGTCGGCCGGGTTTACTGTTGTCTTGCCATACGGGCAACGCGTTGACCAACCAGGAATGGGTGGAAAACAAGTCTGGAGTTGACGAATTGGTCGGCATTCGTGGTTTAGAAGGCCCCAGGTGCGCGACGGGGGATAAGTGCCGAGGAATGCGGATGTGGTCGAGGGACAGTCTTCGGTAGCGCACAAAGTTGGAGCGCAGCAGGCTATTTTGTCGTGGCAGGCTGTTTCATTTGTTCTCTCTTCAGGGATGCTACTGTTGGCTGATCGTGGTTTGTCTATTGGAGAAAATGGATTTTGTGAGTCAGGATGGATGTTCGTGAAACAAACCTAGTACCGTGCTTATTCATCTCGCGCACGGCCTTATCTTGCGCACGCTTTTGCAGATATCCTCCTATTACTAAGGCTGTGGAGCTATAATATAAAGCTAAAGATACTAAATTTTTATAAAAGTATACATTAAGCTTATATAATTTATTTATATATAATAGCGTTATAAAAGTAGAACTTTATAGATACGCGTTTCTCTTTATATAGACGGCTCTATATCTCCCTCAATAATGGTCTAAAATTCACGATTTTGATAGCATTTAAACCGCAGCATCTCAAGTGACATTTCTAGCCTGTCGCAGTATTAATTTTGTATGCTGACTGTCGCGTCGCGTCCCCGGAGATGCTTGGGCGTCCGACTACCATCCGCCTCCAATTATAGTACGACGGGCAGTAGCTCCTCCTAACTAGGTCGTGTGCGCACGCCTAACCTGTGGGGGCTGCAAACGCGGCTGAACGACTAGCAAGATGGGCTGCAATTGCAAGCCACAGCGCCAGTCCGTCCCACCAGCCGAGGTGGAAATTGCTCCCTCTTATTGCTTTAGCTACCCAAGTTTCTTCAGCCTTCCTTTCACACACCAAATTCTTCCAGTCTACGCTTTATACCCGACGCGTTCGCGATATTTGCAGCTCAATCTTAAGAAAACACACCATAACTCCCAAGAAGCCTTTTCTGATCCCAATAATGGTCGAGTTACCCGGAAAAGAATCCGCCTCTACTCACTCAGCCTTACCTGCACTGCAGTTATTTCACCAAAGGTTTCACAAGCAAGTCTTCTGCTACCATTTCTCCGACTCTACCTAAACAACGGATACAGGGACGCGGACGCGGACGCTGGACCAGTTTCAGCTGACGATTTCTGTAGCATCAAGGTTAGCTAGCCAGAATGCCCTACAGTACATATGGTAATGAGAGACTTGCGGCAGGCAACTGAAGAGAAAGGTATCCATGTCTTGTAGGTCGCCGAGTTTCCGAGAACGCAATCTTCGGCTACTTACGTGGGAAAGCTACCTGCCATCAGTGCAAAATACACTTCGCAGTGACTGGGAGGAAGGGGAGGTGCAACAGAACCCTGCCGAAGCAAAGAAATTGCGCGACCATCTCACGGAAGAATTTCATATTCCCTCATGGTTCTGGGAAAAGCAAGGATGGGACGCAAACGGGTTTTTCGAAAGCAAAGAGAACCCAATTACGAGCCTTGGTCAAGACGGGACCAGTCATTGTAAACAACATTTGATCTCGGATCGGTCTTTGCGCTAACTTCCTTCAGGCTCTTTCTCTCGATTCCTTCTCAAGGAAGTCGAAGATCAGGTGGCCCCCGAGCCCCCCAAGTACCACTGGCGTTTTCTCGCCTTCGCCACTCTGTGGTTCCGGAAGAAACAAGATGAGAAAGCAACGCTAATAATCCTTTGCTTTGACCTCATTGAAACCGAAGCTCTACCGTCTGGATCGATGCACAAGGTTTTCGAAAGACGCCTCCGTACGCTTTCCGATAATGATGTGCTTCAGTGTCCATATAACGTATATACGCCACTGATCGAGGTCATCGTCTCGCAATACGATCGCGCTATTTGGACTTTTCGGAGACCTGTACGGAGAGTGGAGAGAGTGAGTGCACACCTCCGCATGTGGACAGCGGGCCAGAATAAATAACTTCAAGACGCTCACCTTGCCTAGTCAAACGACCCTAAGTTGCTGAGGAAAACAACCAATCTGTCAACACCAGTGTCTGGAAAGAGCAAGTCTCGACCAAACGAAAGCCTTGAAGACATCGAGAAAGACCGTAACAAGAAGGTCCAAAGCTACAGACACATGCATGAGCTCTCGCGCCACATTATTCACGCTTCTGAAACATTACAAGTCGCCATTCGTACCGTATCGGACATCGTCCGAGCTTCGAAAGACTGTTTGAGTCCGTGCTGCTCCGTGCAGAACGAGAACACAGTCGCTCGGAAGAAACCGAGGTTCACAGCGCCTTTGCAATTTCATGCTTCGTTTCTCCAGAACTTGAACGAGAGAACAGATGCGTTTTACAAGCGCATACAGAATGAAATAACGCTGGTTTGTTATGAGCGTTCGACACTGATATTCTGGACCAACTGACGGGCTTTTAAGGCTTTCCATCTCGTCGATGCGGAGGATACCTCTTATACCAGACAGATACTGGAGGAGACCAGGCACGATGGCCGCGAATTGACTAATGTTGTCGCCGTGCTGTCCATACTATTTCTCCCTCCAACATTCACCGCTGTCAGCTCCTTATTCCACGTTTCACGCACATTTTGCTAATTTTGGCAGGGCTTTTTCGGAATGAACTTCCCTTTTGGCTTCGCGTCGATGAAGCCAATATGGATGTGGGTTGTTGCCACCGCCGTTCTTTGGATTGCTGCATTCTTCACACTATACTACTCGAGACATAAGCGCCACAAAGTGTTGGACGGGTCTGTGAAACAAAAGAAAAAGGGGAAATATTTCTCAAAAGTGTAATCTTCAGAAGCGATGTCCGAGCCCGACTATCTTTGGAACCATCGACTGGTCTGTGTTAGTAAGGAAGACCACCACCTCTAGGTGGGATAGGAGATGGGGCGAGGAAGTATAAAGGTGGCAGTCCTTAATAGACTAGCATATCTGGTTTCTAGAGCGCAAAGTCGATTGGCAATACTACAAGTAGTATTGCCCTAATGAGATAGAGATACCCGTCTGTTGACAAATCCATCATGTGCTCAGCCTACATGCCTTCGCAGATTAGACTGTCCTAGGTCTAGTAATGGTTGTATTTCACTGGCTTCGAATAGGGTTATTGCTATGCTATTGAAAGAGATATGTAGATAAGGATTAGGCAACCAAAAAAGAGCTTTAGGCTGTGCAAAATACGAAAGGGATGTTGGCATGCCCAGGTCTGGTTTTCCGCTCTCCTCCGACTCTACCGAAGATTTGGTACATTCCTAATTTATTCAAGTCCATCTTTAAATCCTAAAGGAAGTCTCCGGTCCTTCCACTATCTACATAATCACTGCTTCTTCTACCTCTTCAGTCCCCGGGCCCCCAAAATACTCCACCGCCATGGATCGCGAACCCAATTCTTCTCCATCAATCTCCTTTTCCCTCCGACACACCACTCTCTTGAGCACAAGTCCTGACGCATACACCACCCCATGAGTCCTCGTCCGATTCCTCATCATCTCCAAACACATTACGTCCTCCCCGAGTATTAGCTCCACGTAATCGTTCCAAGAATCCAGCACCGCAAAGCACTCTGCTAAGAAGATTTCTTCCGTCTGGTCTATAGCGCGGGATCCCCGCCTCCCCGCCTCCCCGTCATCCAGCCACATCACCGTTGTCCTTCCCCCGAGCCTCATCTCGCCCGCCGTCACGGGCCGCCACAGGCCCTCCGTCGCTAATTCACAATGCACATGTAGCACCTCCGCGAACCCGTGTGTTTGGGGCGTTGGGATCGCGCCCGGGAAGTAGTACCATACGACGGCGCCACTGCGGCTCGCCCACGACCACGATGGCGCTAGGTAGGTTTCTGTGGCTGGATGGGAGCCGGCACGTGTATCGAACGCTTCCCATTGGAGTCCAAGGAGAAGCTTGTGAGACCACAGCTGAACCGATTAACGGGCTCGCTGGGAAGACCGGATTGACGCTGCGGCGGGTCAAGGTTTGCTTGGGCAATGTTCGCGCTCGTATTAGATATCAGGTGTGTGGCTTTTACGCCCATGTCAGCCTTGTATTGATTTGGTCCAGGGTCTTAGAATGAATCGATCGGGAACGGCCATTGGCGACCGAGGGGGTTCGGAGCCTAGGTCATCGATTGTGGGCAGCGGAAAACTATCTTGGAGTCACGTTAAATCTTTCCGACGGTTCACTAGAGTGGTCAACACACATGCCGACACGCCGAATCGTAGTCTCTGCAGTTTTCAAGAGTGACAACATCTACGGCGTAGGAATGATTATGGTATGATTTACGGATGGTCGTGTGAGTGTTATGCGGCCTGGGAAGAACCCTGTTGGGAAGGAGCTGCAGCGTTCGATAGAATTGAGACGGCCGTGGACCTCGAGACAGCGGCAAGACTCTGAATAATATGGCGGCGTGTTAATGTGCACCGCGTACACGTCCTCTTCACGAAGCAGTATGCACGCTTAGGAGTCTCAACCAAAATAGAGAAAACCTCTCGTATTCAATTGCGTTCTCACTTTCCATCTCCACAGGGACCTAGAAGTCCAAGTCCAAGTAGTCCAACAAACACCACTCAAGCATCTTCCATTTTATACAAAGGCGGCCGTTGATGTAGCAAAGCTAACAGCAAGTAAAAGAAAGACTATTCCCAACATGCGTGGTATATCTCTCCCGGTCTTTCCCGAAAGCCAAACCCAGTGGTATCCAGCCCCGGTCCCAAACCAGCTCGGCTATCCTTCCAGACGACCAGTCCAGTGTGCTGTTGGCCCCCCAAGACCAAAAAAAAAAAGCAAAATCCATCACCACGAAAACGCCAAAAGCGCTCCGATCGTATCCAGATCAGAGCATATGCACGCAAAAAAAACGCAAATAGTATCCAGATGGTCGTGTCTGTAGTTTTCGGCTGAAAGGGTAGTATAAAAAAAAACAAAAGGAACAGTTTTGCATCAAGATAGAACACATGGCGTCTCCCCCATTTAATCAATCTCCATCCTCGCCGTCGGCGTGGGCCCACTGAGATGCGGCATCTCGCTCCCATAGCCGCCCTTGTCTTCGCCAGGCCTTATGCTCTTGCCATTGACATGCGGCTTAAGCCCCTTGCCAAAGTTGTGCGTGCACACGCATGCCGTGATGATTGTGGTGATGACCAGCAGGATGGTGAGCACGGCGAAGGAGGTGAGCGATTTGCGGGCGGGCTTGTAGTCCTCGAGGCGGAGGCGGTCGGCCTTGTACATGCGCACCAGTTTCCAGAGGAAGTAGGCCAGGGCGATGAAGTAGACGATGATGACGACTACCATGCCGACGACCGACTCGCGGCGGATCCAGAAGGCGGCTAGGAAGAGCAGGATGAAGGTGATGACGAGGGCGGCTGACGTCAGGGCGAGCTCGGCAGTCGATGTGTTTTCGACGACGACGAGGAATTGCACGGTGAAGGCGAGGAAGAAGAAGAAATCGAACTTGAGGAGGGCGATGTAGATCTGGGGTGGTTAGCGTTGGGGAGATGCTGCGAGTGCAAGTCGGCATACCTGATAGGTCAAATACCTCCGCTTGAGGCGCAAATCGGCGCTGATGTGCTTGTATATGGTCCAGGCAAATTCGTCGTAGAGCTTCCACGCGATAAAGGCAAAAACGACGGTGGCGACGGCCATGAGGATGGGTTCGGCAACTAGCATGGGCCTGATCTCACTCCACACGTTCTGGTCAGTAAGAAAGTTGCCGGGATCTGTTCCATCGCCCCTCTTGAGCGACTGGACAGCCTCGTCAATCTGGTCGAACTGGATGGCGGCATAGATAAGAATGCCAATGTTGTAGAGGACGAGACCGATGACTTGAATCGTGTTCTTCATGCGCAGGGCATCGTAGGTCAGGAGGATTTGGTAGAGATAGCCGAACATGAAGACGGCAAGATATGTGGGGATCGTGCGGACCTCATTGTGGTGTTCGGGGATGTTTTTGCGCAAGCTGGTCTGGAACTTGGCGAAGACGTATCTGTAGGGCGAGGGTCAGTGCCGGGTAAAAGAGAGCTGTAGCGAGGTCAACCTACGCTTCTAGGGTGAGGGCGACGATGGCCTGGACAATGGCCGTGATGAAGAAGGCCCAGGTCCACTTTGTGTTGGGGATATACATTCTGCGGGATCGTCTAGTTGGCGGTGGCAGTTCGGTAGGGAAGCCCTCGCGGTGGTGGTAGCCCCCGGGTTGGGAGTCGAAGGCTGGCTGGTAAGCCGTGGTGTTGTTGTAAGGCTGGTAGTTGCGGTCCAGCGGCTGGCCTCCGAGGAGGGATGTTCTCGCCTCGTGAGGAGAAATTTTGGCAGAATGTTCAGCCGCGAGAGGCGGCTGAGGGGAGGAGTGGATAAGTGGGATTGTGGATCGTGCTGCAGTTCACAGGCGGCGTAGGCGCGGTTGTGGGCGTGCGAGTGCTACGGCGAGCGGTGTGTGAGGTTGTGGCGATTGGGAGGGCTGGAAGCACAGCTGAGACGGGTGTGAAGCACAACGGTCTGCTACTGTTAGGTGCTCGGGCTGCAGCGAATCGACGGCGGGGGCAGCGAGCGGTGCGGGTGCAGGTACGACGCTGAAACGGCGCTGTCGTCCTGTTGAGTTCGCGGGAGTTATGCTGCGCTTCTGAAACTCGTCGACTTGGCTGTGCGCAGATGCGAAGTTGGCAAGGCAGGCCTGCGCAGAAGGAGCGATCGGCGATTGGGGGGGAAGGGGAGCCTCGGAGACGGGAAGGTGCGAGCAGCAGACGGGCGACGGTGCGAGGAGCGAGCGGCTGGAGTGAAGAAGAGCAGGAACAAGAGGAGAAGACTGGATGAGGAGATGTTATTCGGACGGGGCTGCGTGCTGCTGATGGGGAGGACAGCCCCGACCAGTGTGGAGACGACGGGCTGAAAAGGGTCGCGGGCTAGCGTCTGCTGCCAGACAATGCTTGGCTGGAGTTCGCCCACGGTTCGCTGCCCGCTGCTGCTGTCAACAGCCTCGGGGTGGGCGCTAACAACAAGAACAAGAACAAGAACAAGAACGCAAGGCGGCTTGGCGGCTCTCAACCGCTGGCAGTCGTCGAGAAGAAGATCCGGGGTCTGGAGCGCGGCGCTCTGGGAGGAAGGATCGCGTTTAGTAGTGGGAGAGAAGAGCCACGGCTGGCGGAGGGCTTCTCGCAGTGCAGCTTCAAAGAAGGAATCCCTCACGCGCCAGCGTCAGACGCCACCTTGGCTCTGCCTGGGAAAGGGAAAGCACCACTGAGCACAGCCGCTCACAGCCCCAGCGACTTGCTGAGCCCTTGTCGACAGGACACCGCCAGACACGTTGCTGCGCTCGCGCATTGCAGCCCTACTCGCTGATTGGCTGCATTTCCTTGGAAAGCTGTGGCGCCCTTATTTTTGGCCTGGCCGAGCTTATCGATCCCGGATTTCCCACTGCAGCTGTGGCGCAGCCCTCCAAGCTCACCATCTGCGCGTGTTTGAAGTGCCCTCGACACCCACATTCCGCAAACCGGCGATGACGTCTGGTACGTACCCGTTCTGCTTCTTTCTCGCGTGCAATGCTGACCCACCGCAGTGGAGGTCGTCCTGCAACAGGCCGCCCAGGACGGTTCGCTGGACCCGTAGGCATCCCCGCCAAAACATACACAACACCTGCTAACATCAATTGCAGAGCGGAGTGGCCAAAGGCCCTCCAGTACATCCTCGACCGCCTTGATGAGGTAATTCCACCCCCAATATAAACACGAAACAACCTGCTGACGTTTCACAGATAGTCAACCAGTTCCCCAAACCGCCGCAGTCCCCCTCCCCAACCGACACATCCTCACGCCAGCAAAACGCCCTCTCAAGCCAGGAATCCCAATCCACCCAAACCGACAAGGAAAATGCCGCGCCTCACACCCCACCCTCGCGCTCCCCCGCCGCTACTACCTCGAGCTTCCCGCAAACCCACATGAATCAATACAATCTGATACGGAAACAACTCAGCACACAGTTCTCCAAAAACGCACCACACACCATCCAGCGCCTCGCCGAGCTGATCCTGCACCCAAACCGGCCCTACAAATACCTCCCCGCCTACCTCAACGCCCTCGACCGCGTCGTATCCGTCTCCTCGCCCAACACGCTCTTCCCCCTCCCACAAGCCGTGCTGCCCACAGCCCCGACACTCCTCAACGGCGCAACGATAACGCCCCCGCAATCAACCCTCGGCTCCGATGAATCCCTCGGCGGCGCGCTGCTCACGCCCATCCCGTGGCTGCAGGCCCGCGCGCAGAACGAACTCATATCCGAGAGCACGGAGATAGTCGAAGGCCCCAACGGCGCGGGCAGAATCGAGACCGTCACCGTGGCGATGCTGAACGGCGGCGCACAGCAAACTTCTCAGCAAACCACGAGCAACGTGACGCAGATCGCGTCGTCGCATCCTGATGGCGAGACGCTGCCCTCCACGGGCCCAGTCACGCAGGGCGAGATACTCCGCCAGGAACAGGAGGCTGGTGTTGTGCTGAATAATCCGCACTCGCTGACGACTAGTTCGAATCGCGGTATCATGGGGGAGAGCGAAGGCGTTGGGAGTGTGATGGAGACGGTGGAGGGCGAGGAGGAGATGCCGCATGCGCGGGGGCCCGAGGTCATTGGCATGGAAGATACGGGGCCGCAGAAGCCGGGGGGGCATTTGGATATTGAGGGTGCGGTTGGACGGCCGAGTGTGCAGCGGCTGAGTAAGAGTCCCGGACCGGTTGTAGAGAGTGGGGATGAGGTGATGGGGGAGGGGGATGAGAAGGAGGAAGAGAAGGAGGAGGGTGGGGAGAAGGAGGATGAGGAGATGAAGATCGAGGCTTAGCGGGCTTAGCGGACTTCGTCGAGTACGGATCAGCAAGGCGGTGCCATGGATGGTTTGTTTGCCTGGCTGGATGCTGTTGGGAGTTGGGATAGGGCTAAGGCGAAGCAGGCAGGTAACAGGACGGGGTAGTCGCTGGGCTTTGGATATGGACGGAGTGGCGTTTGGTATGGAGTTCGTAGGTAGGCATAGGGCTACCAGTCAACAGGCTATCCACACTGGGAAATACAACAGCACCACCGTTAAAGCGAAACAAGTACGCCAAATGTTTGTAATGTGTTTTTGGCTTCATTATTTTGTCTATGATTTGATCGCTCGAGACAGCTAATTCATGGCTACCGATCAGTGCTCCCATATAGGCATGTATAATGCCCATCCAATCACGGGGGTATCGAGAACTTTTCCGCCGACGCCACTATGCAAAACAGACAACAAATAGGAAGGAAAGCATCTGACATCCACCTGTTGACCACCATCCCATTATACTCCACCAACACCATCGTATGCAAAGACAACACCCCCTTCTCCGTTAGCATACGAGTGATCCGCAGATAGCCAGCCCAACGCCAGCCTAGAGTCCATCAATCATCCACCAAGCCATGCCATATACACTAGTCCTCAAATTGCCCGCCCAGTCGCGTCGAAAAGTAGACCTAAGGGTCAACAACCACCATGACTTTCGCCTTCTTAAACCGCGCCGCCGTCCCGGCCGACTTGTCATCGTCGAGAATGATACGCGTCTGGTACCTGATCTCATCCTCGTTCTCCTCGGCATTATCTTGATCCTCATCGTTGTCATCGTCACTCACGTCTACGACGGCAGCGCGCCGCTTCCGCATTCCACCTCCGCTCGAGGAACTCCCACTTCCGGAACTCTCATCCTGTCTCACAGGTAGACTGTTGCTACCAGGCGCCATGAAGTGTCGGAGACTCGGGCGTCCGCGCCCTATAGACTTGCCGATGGACACTTTAGCGTCAGAGCCGGAGTTCATAATCTTGAGCATCTTCCGCCAGTCCTTAGGGTCGCGCTCCGGGTCGTATACGCTGACTTCCTGGCCGTTTATGGTTTGCAAGTCGAGAGCTTGAGCGCGACTGTCTCCCCAGAACCAAGTAGCGTCAAGGACGGACGAGATACGCTTGTCATTTTCTGATGCGAAGGCGCGGGCCGCTACAATGGCCTCGCGGTTGTCGTCGATGGAGGGTGTCTCTGACGGGAACCAATGGGTGACTGCGTCGGCTTCGAAGAGGCGCCCCATGATACGGGAGAACGGCACGGCGAGCTCTTTATTCGACGGGTGGAGCGGGTGCCAAACACCGTAGCCTTCTGCTGCCTTTAGGGGCTGAGAGTTATTCATGTCAAGCCATTCCTTGCTAGAGCGGGAGGCGTCCATGGTGTAGGCGGCACCAAAGACCCAGGCCTGCGTGTTATACGGTCGGCCCTCGTCGTAGTCATTCCCGGACGCTTCGTTGAGGTTAGACAGCTTAAGCTTAATAGACTTGATAACCATAATCGTGCTGCAGACAGTCTCATCGCTCTTCGGCAACAAACGTACGGTATCACCGACGACGATGAGCTCAGACCCCATATATATTCCCTGGCAATAAATTTCGGCGTTGGGCCACTGACCACGGAAGCGATGCTTGCCCATGACGGACAGGACCGCCATAAGTGTCAAGGCGTTCTTAATTGTAGGGTGCCAGCGTTCCTCAGGGACGTGCTCCAAGTATTCTTGCCAGTAGACGAAGGGTCGAGTCTGTTCAATGGACACGTACTGCGATCGCTTGGACAGTGTCTTCTTAGAATCATTAGGGTTCGGTAAGGGCTCCACGCGGACACCTGAGAGGCTGACACTGTCTTCTTGTTCTTCATCGTCGCTGCCATTTGGGAGGATATTAGGTGCTGGCTCACCAACTAGGCCGGCCTCCCATTTCGGCATGCCCAAGAAAGTGTCAGTGGCCTCATGGTAGAAGATGTATGCCTCGGTGCCTGGTCGACGCACGATTTGACACGCGGGTGGCATATTACGGATAAAGAGGACAATATCTCCGGCTCGGGGCTGCCATTGCGGTGAAGTCTGTAGCTTTATAATTAGACTAGGCAGGATCGATTGTTCTGCGCGGAAGTCCATAGACATCGGCTCAAAGATGACCTCATCGAGGGAGCCGTGTCGCTTCAATTTGTCCACGAGATTGCGATAAATGTCGGGTGTACCCTCCTCGTCCACGCGACTGGTGTCCATGCCAGTACCAATGAGCTTTGGGCGGCCTTTGTGTTGTGCTGGAGCTGAACCCTGTATTGGGACGGTGATTGGCGCCGAAGCCGACTTCCCGGAGGCAGTCGACTTTGCAGGCAACGCCGCCTTGACTGCTTTCGTGCCCATAGGCTTGGTATCGGATGCCTTCGAACTGCGGCTGCTCGGTCGACTATCGTCCCCGGCAGACTTCATAGGTAGGATCCCTCCTATTGCATTGCAGACGGTGCAAGGGCAGCCAATGTTGCTACCTTCATTCTCCATTAGATGGACAAAGTGCGGGAAGAAGCGGTTTGGTGAGTCAAACGCCTTGTGTTCAGGATGTCCATAAAGATAAGCGTCGAACCTCGTAGGCTTATTGGGTCGTGCTCGCTGGAAGAGAGCGTAACTCTCGGGTAGTTGCTCAAGCACGTATTGGACGCCTGCCACAGCTTCACCCCGGGCCTCCATCCATTTCTGGCCCAGTTTCTCCAAGTACAAGGTAGGAGGATGGACTTGGGAGTAGACCGGGTTGGTAGGTCGGTGTGTCGGGTCACCGTCAGAACCACCCTTGAGTGGAACGACAACGCGTCTGGATAGCATCCTATAGATGACTGGTGATTCACCAGTCGTGGGGTGGATCACCGATGGTAAGAGAAGTCGAGGTAAGAGAATTGGTGATGCCCTGATCGGGCAGGATGATTTCGCCGAGAGAAGAGGATACAGAACAGCTAGCCAGCTTTGGGCAGCTTTGAGTATACAGTCGTGAGAGTAAAGTTATAGTGTAGAAGAGTATGTGGTCAAGGTATTGGGAATGGCAAGTGACAAGCAGCCATACGCGGGAGCAAACGGATCCCAACAGACGCGCTAACGCGTGCGGCTTCAGCAGTGACGACACGCGTCAAGAGAGTGAAAGGCAAAGGGCGTCGCCGAAGCGCGCTACCATTCCACACCCCTCCTCGCAGTCATAACTCTGTGTGACGTCGAAGGTCGAAGATCAAAGATTCGGCTTGGCGAGGAAGTCGCGATGCTGTCCGTGTCCGTGCGTCGTCGTGCAAATTGGGGCAGGGGCCGTCATCCTTGACCCCAACATGCAGGAACACGCCACGCACGATTCGTGAACGATACCCTCATGCCCCTGACGATACGATAACCACAGCACGTGCTCTTGCGTGCTCCTCTATCGGTGCTGCAAGCAAACATACCACGAAACACGTCGAGGTAAAGACGTTGAAGGGCTATGTATAGCTCGCCGGATGCACAACCATCCGTTAA
Source organism: Pseudomonodictys pantanalensis (assembly GCA_019022785.1). Taxonomy (NCBI): domain Eukaryota; kingdom Fungi; phylum Ascomycota; class Dothideomycetes; order Pleosporales; family Parabambusicolaceae; genus Pseudomonodictys; species Pseudomonodictys pantanalensis. Next base: position 17,958 of record JAFHBV010000545.1, read on the forward strand.
CACGGCACAAAACCTAGTCATGAACACACCGTGCATATCTCCTCAAACTCCTTTCCAACCACAGCTCGTTTCTAACCTCCAAAAGCGCAAGGTCCAGGCCGCTGATCTGCCGCCTCGATACCCTGCCCATCCATCCGGGGCGTGGTGCGTCTTTCGCTAACCCCTTTCAGGGCTGAAATCAAACTTTGGCATCACCTGGGTGAGCTCTCTAAACCTCAATTGGACATGGCGACTCACATCATTAAACGCCATGCTTCAAGCAGCGCCTCCGCCCGCGCCCAAGCTCGCTATCGCGTCGGGAAGCGTCCGGCCTGCCTCTGTCTTTTCTCCTCACGCCGTTTCTTCGTCGTCAGTTGTCGTGGGACATTCGTACATTCGTTCAACCCTTCTTTCGAGTATATACACCTTGACCTTTTTTCTTCGGCGCGTAATATATAATTTGGAGCGATAGGACGACGATAACCCACGGACAGAAGGACGCGAGACACGGCAGAGCATGCAAAAGAGTTGGAGTAATACACAGCACGAGCACGCACGATAGCACGGTGCAACCTCGCGACACCTTCCTTACACGACCCGACGTCACGAAACCTATCCAACCGAAGACCACGACGGCCATCGTTGACAGGCGCAATGGCGTCCTGGTTCCGCAGCAAAAACAACAAGCACCACGTCCTTGTCGAGCCGCAGCCCAAGCGCATATCCACGCCCGCCGGCCAACGACTCTCCATTATCCTCGAAAACGGCGATGCAGCCGCGGCATCAAAAGCTCTAGAGCAGGCACGAGATGCGCATAGAGCGTCTGTACGCAGAAGCGGGCTGAGCGCTGCGCTGGCGGACGCGCCGCGGAATAGCACAGAGAACCGGAGCGCGGATTCAAGCGGGTATAGCTTCAGCGTCTGGAGCGACGGGGAGAAGAAATTCGCAGCGATCAGAAACCACAAGCAAATAACGAAACGAGGGGGCTGGGCACGGCTAGTAATCATAGCTGCGATTATCATCGCGGCGATAATAGCCCTCGCAGTTGGGCTGGCAGTAGGTTTGAAGAAGAAACCATCCACGTACGTTCACTATCCGCATCCCAATCTCTCTTCTACACAGGTCCTAACACACACCTAGCACATCCTCCTCATCAACAACAAACCCAGCCCCCGCCTCAAACACGGACCCAGCATCCCCCTCGTCCTCCGATTCTCCTCCCTCTCCCAGCACACCAACATCGACCAACACCCCCGCAACCCCCTCCAACTTCCCCCTCGGCTCCTACAGCTTAGTGACCTTCCTCGACACGGTGCAAACAAACTGCTCTGCCTCCTCAGCAACATGGACATGCTACCCCTACACAACCTACTACACCGACGTCTCCAAGTCAGCCGCAACCTTCAACTGGATCATCAGCGGCTCGCCCAACGCCTACAAAATCTCCTCCACGGACAATCCCTTTTCCATTTCCTTCAAGAACGCCCCGCTGGAATTATTGGATGAAGGCAAGGATACGGAAAGATACAGGTTTCAAATCACGCAGACCAAGACTGTGAGCCCGACGACGAACATCACGGATGATAATGCGGCGACCGAGTGCGACTTTGATAATACGGATTTGCAGGCGACGCTGTATACCAAGATGGCGAGCAGTTTTCCGAATACGGAGATTGGTGAGCCGGATGGGAGTCCGAGCTTTCCTGTGTGGCCGTTTGGTAAGTCAATATACCCTGTTATCCCTGGGAGATAGCGGGCAGGCTGGAGAGGATGAATGCTGATGATGTGATAGCTGTGAGAGTCGAGCAAGCGGTTGCCGGTGGCCAGGGCGTGCCGAGTTGCCATAAGATGGACAATGGACAGCCGGGGGACCAGGTCAAGTTGAGTGCGCAGGATCCGTCGAGTCTGTGCAGTTGCTTGTATAAGAATTGGCATACGCCTTCGTAGTCTGGGATTTCTCGATATCGTTTCCTTACCGCACGGAGCTCACACATACCCCGGGTCCGAACACTGGATTCTCTCTATATATACCTATGTCACTGTATCACACAGTATACATATTCTTGTATATCTAAGTTAGCTAGCGCAGGAGTCGGCGTTGACACCATACCATCCGTGGATATCGTATTCCGTTGTCCTATCTTTGTATTTCATTTGGGAAACGGCAGTTGTCAGTTAGTAGGTCTGGGGTTCTGGTACTCTTCGTTGAGGCGGGATATATAGATAATGAATAATACTAGGCATCAACATGTGCTTGGATGCAGCGATTCGTTGACTACAAATTACTACCTCGATTGTTCGCGCTGGTCATACTATGCGCGTGCGTGTATGCCATCTATCTGACAAGTGGGTAAGAAAGGCACCGTGTGGTGTCGTGGGGTATATCCTCCTCTCTCCCAAATCGACGATCATGTATCTATCTCATGCCCCATTCCCAAACAATCTGAAATCAAGTACGAAAACGCCAACTCGATGCTGCAATTTCCAACGCACCATCCATCCACTTCCCCGTACTCCCAAAAGACAAGAAAAGAAAAACGTCATTAGCGAGCGTAAATATGCAAAAACAGCATACGCAAGGAAGAGGACGAGCGAGTGCTGAGCAATCAGCCCTCAGCAAGCGCATCCCCCAAAGCTTCAGCATCCAAATCCGTGACCACAACCTTCGCCGGCGTCTCAGGGACATCAAAGAAGCCCCAAATCGGGCCATTCTGGTTCACCCCCGCGGGCCTCAACTTCGGCCTCTCGGCCTTCTTCGCCGCTTCACCCTTCTTCACCGTATCAGTCGACCCCTTACTCCCCCTACTCTCCATGCTCTCGGCGCTCTTCGAGCTCTCAGGCCTGGCAGAACTCGGCGNCGGCGCNGNNNNCCNCGGGGCGCGGGCGCCGCCGGGCGGCGCGGGGGGGCGTGGGGGCGGGGGGGCGGGGGGGGCGGCGCGCGGGGCCCGG
>JAFHBV010000546.1:0-20811 GCA_019022785.1 Pseudomonodictys pantanalensis
CTCCCCACCTTGGAACTCTTCATCTCCCTAACCCCCACATACGCCTCCCGTCGCGCCGGGTCCCCCCTCGTCACACTCCACGTCCTAAGCCCATAATACACCCCCAAATGATGCACAAGCCACCTCCCAAAGCTGCCGCCCTGGTCCCCCTCAGGCGTGTCAAACAACATGAGCTCCCTCTTCACCCTCTCGAAACTAGCATCCATATCCGCGTTTCTATTCGCCTCCCTCGTCCGCCCACTCCGCCCCACAAACACAATCTCGTCATCCGAGGAATCCAGATCCTCAGGCAGCCCATCGCGCTCCGCCTTCTGCGCCTGCGCATCGACGTCGCTGACAAATTCCCGGACGCTGATCTCCAAGTCCTTGAGCAAGCCCTTCGCGCCGCGGCTGCGCTTCAGCTTCTCGCGGAGTTCCTTAGGCACGACGCCGGGAGTGGAGGGCTTGTTGGCGACGGTCTTGGATTTGGCGGCGGCGGCGGAGGCGGCCGTCTTGCGCTCCGTGTGCTGGCGCGAGAGACCGGCGTCCCAGAGCGGGGCGAGGTAGTAGGGCACGTGGCGGACGGTGTGGGTCGGGTGGACTTCCCAGTCGCGCGGCGAGGGGGGCTCGGCGTGGGGGTTGTGGAGGAGCCGGTCTGGGGTGGTATTAGTGGGTTGCTGGGAGGATGGGTCCAGCGCGTGCCCGGTGTAGATGCTGGAGGAGAGGCAGGGGAATCAAGTGCTAGGTGGAGGGGTGTCGGAAGGAGGGGCGTACCGTTTTCCCAGCGCATTCGCCGCCTGCTGCCCTCCTTGCCCTTGAGCAGCGCTTCGCGACGCTTCAAGCTATCCCGGCGAAGGGGCTCCTTGCGCTTGTAGTACCCGCCCTCTTTGGCTGCTGTGGCGGCGTTGGTAGGCCGAGCTGCGGCGGGCGCAACGTCATCGAGAGGGATGGCGAGCGTGACGGTTGTGCCTTGGGCAGTGGTTTCGCCGGCGGAGATGGCCATGCTGCTCATGGCCGCCGTGGCCTGCTCGGTCCAGGCGGCGATGTCGATGGGCTGCGCGGGTTGCGACGCTTGAGGGGCCGGCGCGGGTGCCGGAGTGCCTTCGGAGGCGTGGATGGCCATGATGCGGATGAGGGTCGTGAGACGGGAAATCTAGGGAGGGGAAACGGATGAAGGAAAGAGAGTGCAGTGCAGTGCAGTGCAATGTCTATCTACTGAAGGGAAGCTGCGGAGGAGAGGAGGGAGAGATAGCGGAGCTCCAGATAGGGAGCTGGTGTAGTCATTGCGGGCTGCTTGCATCGGCCAATCAGCGCTGGAGGGGAAGCCATGTTGCACGCCGCGGAAGTGGGCCATCTCGTCAGCGTGTGACTCTGCATGCATGACCCACACATTGTGGGGCGCGTTCGAAGAGGATGACTGCGGTATGTTGATGCCTAAACACCTATTCGTTTGGCTGTGCGTGGGTGGTATATTGCTACATATCGTTATGACAAGCTCCCGTAGAGTCATTCAACGCTGCCCCATCTAATACCCTCCCGTCGGAGATCGGTATCCAGATCCCTCTATACGCAATATCGTAGATCAAATACAGATGCCAGAAGCGCGGATCTAAAAGCATGGGGTAGACGTCTACTTGAACTCCGCAAAAGCAAGCTCGTACGCCAACCCCAGCGTCAACCGCGCGTGCTGCAGCATATGATCGAAGCTCAAATACTCAATCTTGTCCTCTGTTGTGTGAATCTTGTTATCCGAGTACTTGAAGTCTGACTCAATGACGAACGCGGATGGGTAGCCGGCCTTGCTGGCGCTGGCGTGGTCGGAGCAGGCGTAGCCGCACTTGGTCAGAATGTACGGGATCTGGGAGTCATCAGCTCGTGTCCACCTCGCCTGCATACCTACACAACAATCAGGCGATTGGGGGGTAGGAAAACTTACTTCGCAGTAATCCGTAATAACCTCCTTGATAAATTCGGTAAGCCCCGGGTCGACAAAGTCCGTGATGACTCCCACAGACTCGGGCTCCCCCGCATCGATGGTCTTCTGCACGTATCCAGTCATATCCTGCTGCAGCATCGCCTTGACGTCCCTGCCCTCCTTCTCGTAGGACTGGAAGATAGCCTGCGAGCCCAGTAGTCCACCCTCCTCGGCAGAGTACCAGTGGAACTCGACCGTGTTGTCCGCCTTGCCCTTGATGATGTCGTCGGACGTGAGCAACACGCGCAGCGCCTCGAGAATCGTCACAGTCCCGCTGCCGTCGTCATCCGCACCTGGCGCAGCAAGCAAACTCGGCAGGAACAGGTTTATGCTATCCTGATGCGCGCCAATGACAACAGTCTTCTCGCTCTTGCCCGGGAGCGTTGCGATGATGCTCGACTGGCCCCACGGGTGGGAGAAGGCTTTGACCGACGCGCCGTGCTTGAGAGCACCGGCCTTGGATAGTGTACAGTTCACCTGGCTGAGCAGCCAGGCGGAGGACTCGGCGCCGTATTGTGACTTGTAGTAGCGCGTGTGGAAGGACGTGAACTTCTCGAGGTGCTTGCGCATGTTTGCCTTCTCGAGCTTCTTGAGCATCGGGAAGACGGTGTCATTGTGCGCGGTCTTGGAGGGGAACTTGACGCTCGCGGCGGAGAGCTTGGAGTTTATAGAGCCGAGGTCGGGCGTGTGCGTGATGTCGAAGAAGTTGATGCCTTCCTGGGTGGTATTAGTCAGAGCTCATCGAATGATATGCGCTGGAGCTGCTTGAAGCGCCGGCATTGGAAGGGAGACGTACCCGTCGCAGCGCCCACTTCTCGTCCTCGGTGACCCATGCCGTCTTGCCAGGCGAAAGCTCGATCAGGTACTTGTCCGGCTCATTGAGGGTGAGCTGCGAGTCCTGGAGCACAACTTGCGCGTCGTTCGGAGGAGGGTAGATGGCTGCGACCAGCGCGGCGGTGCAAATAGGAAGCAATATCGAGGACTTCATGTTGGGTGATGATATGTGTAGAGTGATGGGAGGTGTGAGAGCTTGAAGCTTGCCTGCGCGCGTTGCGGGCCGCAGGTGGTTGGCGTAGGGACCGGCGATAGCGGCGTTTCGATAAGGAGCTAGACGGGAAGGGTATGGCGGCTTAGCTATCACTGCATAAAGTTGGGCTTCTCGTCGAGATGTCTTTCCTTCACATACTTTTGCAAGTCAACGTTCTTACCAAAAGTTCACTGTTCTGCAGCGATATCTCGTTGCCACCGAACCCTTCTAAAAAAAAAAATACAACGACTCCGCAAATGTTGCCTCCTGGCGTACGAGGGACCACATAGTGTTGCATTGCAACACCACAAACCGATGATTAATGCCATCGACAGCCTCAGCTTCATTAATTTCGCATATCATCGCATCTCCTGCTACTTGCCTCATGCGCGTGTTGGCACGTGGTCAGCCACTCCACGCATATAAAACCTCACAGTTCTCTCCTCTACGCTCCTTTCTTGCTCTCCACACTGCGAAAAACCTCTTCGAAGCACCAAAAGAGTTCTGAGCAGCCCTGTAAGGCACCTCCTTTTGTTCTCTTCTAAAACACTGGACTTTTATTGTGATGGCCGTGGAACTTGCGAGTTCCTGAAAGCAACATCAAAAGTCAGTCGGGGTACTTTCATGTCTTTCAAATGCAAGGCTCGTTCCAAATGTCCGCTGCTGTTGATTTTGCGAGTCCGACATATCAAAGCAATGCTCCTTTTGGATGGTACCCTTCTGTTCAGAATGCTCTCCGGGTCGGCGATGAAATCAATGGCAACCATGGCCGTGCAGATGGGGCAGTCCGGAAGCCAAGCCTTAGCTTGAGCAGATGAGACGAGAAGGCATATATATACTCGTTCCTCTCCTCCTTACGTTCTTCGCATTGTGCACCGCCAGTGGCTCTTCAAAAGGAACGGACAATGAATTCATGTTGCTCGTCCCTTTCTCCAAATCAACCGAGCAATGCTGCATGTTTCCGTTGTGCGTTGGGAGAAGTCAATCACGGCCGCTTCTTCTGACAGCACTGGATACATCAGAGACTCTAAACTCCATCATGACCAAGTGGTGGCACTGGCAGTGTCTTTTTTTATAAAAAAAAAAAAAAAAATTTTTCTCGCCGGAGCCTCGCTATGTGCCTGCGTGCCGGAGAGACCATCGCACTGCTTCCACTGCGGCGGACTCGGTCAATCATCGCAGTACCTTTGGAGCAGGCGAAAACTATACCATGTACCTGTCATGGCAGCGCTTGTTGGGTCTTCAAGCCAACGCAGATACCAAACATGTCTGTGCTCACCAAAATAGTCTTCTACCTCAAACCATATGGAATCTTCTTTGGCGGCCTGCTAGCACCAGCCTTCGAGTAAGAAGAAGCACCCGGTTGTGATACGCTCTTTTTACACTCTTCCACCTCCCTGCGTCTCTTAAATCAATTCATGAGAAGCTTCATGTTTCTCATCTTGGTCCTTCTCGACACGAGCTAGGCTGAACCTCATCACAGCTGGAAATGGAATGTTCTACGTCTCCTCGATGTCCTCAATATGCCACCACATCTTCTGTTAGACTCGGAGCAGGTACTGCAGCTTTCCGTCATAATCTTTCTCTCTTGCCGCGGTCCAATTCTTTGAAGTTCAAAATGTGGAGTAGAACATGCCATGTTTGTTTCTCCAGGCTCTAAAACCATCTCTTCGATCCGACATGTGTCGAAGCAGAGAATTCGCACTTCCACAAGGAATCTTTCCTCGTAAATGCTTTCTGAATGGTGCCTAAAGACCCATTCACAACTATCGTATGAAGTGTCGCGAGCGAACCCAAATTTGTGGGCCCCGATGATATGCTCGACAAAAAGCTGCGACAGGACCTTCGATCGGTTTTCCTCATTCCATAACTAAATACTGCACTCCACACTTCTGGCCACCGAATACAGAATTCCTCCAAGCGATGTTGTCTGTACTCCCGTCGTCTCGAAGCCAAACTTGGCATCATTCATGCCGAACTCGGGAGTAGTGGGAAGCATGGAAGAGCAAGGAATATGGCTCGAAGTCCCGATTCCAAAACTTACAGAGTTTCCACTCTCCGGGTTTTGCGACCTCCTTATTCTCCTAAAAGGCACCATCACTACATGACATGTCCACTTCGAAGGTCTGAAACCTCGTTACAAAGACAAGAGCCGCCATTTCATGCTTATTTCCCCTCTGGTGGCTGCATTACTTTATGTTCCAACGGCTAGGAAAACTCTTGGTTATTTGAAGCGTGGGGCCAAAGCAAGTGCGTCAGTTCTGCCAAAATTCTACCTCTTCTATGGATGGAGTTATCGCCCAAGAGAGTTCTCTACAATGAGTGTTACGCGTACCCACGGTACTCCATTGCGTATTCAATTGCTTCTGTTACTTCTAATACAACCGAAAGGAAGCTCGAAGACGTCCATGGCGCGGCCGCCTCCTGTCTTTACCAGCTCGAAACGGCTAGTGCAATCTGTGCAACGCAAATTGCAAAGCCGAACAAACATGATTTATGAGAGAAATTCCTCCAAATTCTCACACTTTTTTGAAGGACTGCAAAGACCCTTTACCGGGGTCTTCTACAGCACGTCTATTCAAGAACAGAACCAATCAAACTACATGTCCTCTTTCGAACTAAAGATGAATTATGCAGACCACAAGCAGGGATTCCACCAAACGGCTCCACTTCGCGGTCATGAAACTGGAAACCGAGTCGCAGAATAAAGATATTTATGTCATATCTTCCCAGATCTTTTGTCAACATCCCACATGGCTGGTTTTACTCTCAAAAAGGGATCGGAAGCAGTCATATGGCTCTTTCTCGGGCGGAAGTTCGCAATTACAAGAAAAATGATCCATGGAGCCACCTTACTCATCCACTCACCCTCTCTAATCGTCGAACCGCCACAGCATGTCCCCAGTACGGCTGCTCTCCTCGAGCATATAGAATGACCACGACGATATCACGCGTCCGTCAAGCTGAAAAGAAACGTGCCGAACATTTAGGATTGACATGTTGATTTTTGGGAGACGAGATGTTGAATCAGTACACCTGTTTCCCGTACTGCCTACCCTCATGCAGCGTCTAAATTCTCAATGACTCCCCGGCCACATGATGGGGCAGCCTTTAAGCTTGGCTATAATGATGGGTCAGATTAGCAGAGGCCAGATCACAACAATAGCGGCGAAATTATTTCCGAATCTTCGATCTAAGGTACGCGCAAGTGGTGATGAGAAGTCAAAACAGTCTCCCGAAAACGGAAAATACAGCTCAAGTGTGAGTGCGTTGAGAATGTAACAAAGCCTCTTGTCAAATTGATATTGCCATCTGGGTTGGTCTGAAATTATCGCTAGCCGAACTTGGAATCAAGAATGAAAACGCCGACAATTTTGTTCACGTGAATTTCCGCCTCACGGAGGAATAGAACCGGATCATTCTGTTTCTTTTCCTTCTTCTCCTCAGCCGATGGCTTTTTTCTATCCTCAAATCCCTTTTCCTGATCACTTCCAGCTCTTGAAGCCTGGGCATTCTGCTCTTTAGCTTTGGCTTGCTGCTCTTCAATGTCGTCGGCTTCCATTTGTGCATCGTCCTTACCTACGTCAGGACATGCCAGAAACGTGCTCGCACCTCTCGAACAAAAGCTTGGTCCAGCTCCCTTGCGCACATCCAGGCACACCAAATGCTCCCCTTTCTCGTTGGCGACCTTGAAGACAACGAACCCGCTGTGAAGAAGGGTTGAGAGGAGGATAGGCTCATCAATAGAGAAGCCAACTCCGTCATCGCTCCGGTTAGAAAACATCCCGTTATACGGGCCTCGTGTCTTCAGGATATTTCTTCTCTCCTCTTGTAGGAGCCAGGCCAAGATAGTTTGACAGTCAATACTTGTCACGTAGCTCAAGTCTTTGACGGTTCGACAAACTACTTTCATGCCGAGAAAATCGTGCCATGGCCATTCTGCGACCTTCCAGCTCTTGCACACGATCATGAAGAAACCGGCAATAACCCATATGAAGGTTGTAATTTGGAAGGGGTCCACTCCGGTAATGGAGTCTCTCACCACGAAGGGAATGGCCATGCCAGCTGCGACAGATACCAAGCAGATCGCTATGACGATAGAGACAAACCACACGCGGAAGACTGATATGCTATCCTCGGAGAGAACACATTTTGACAATATCGCGTAGGCTTGTTCCTGCTTCGCCTCTGCGCAGGCCTGTTCTCGCTTGCTCTCTCTCGTTCGTGATGGCTCAGCTGTCTTCTTAGATTGTGTAGGCTCGGTTAAGACCCTGCTCAATTCCTGACCAGCTTGTATCAGTCAGCGTTGGTTGTTACTATTCTGTAGTTATGCTCAGCAGTGTCACTTACGAGCTAAATTCTTTCTCAGCGGGCTTCTGACTAAGGAGCAGACCTCTGGGTCGCGATGCCAATTGCGAAGCAACTCATTCTGGAGAGCAAAATTTCTTGTCGTGATGCAGTTGACAGCAATGACACTCTTCTCCGGCGGTTCAAACTGGAGAACTTGGTCATCATCTTCCAGTCGCACTGAGACCGCTTCCATTAGTTCCTCTATGACCCAGCCAGTTCCCGGGTTTGCCAGAGAATGTGGAACTAGCACTGAAAGTAGGTCTTCCATGCTGTCAACCTTGAGCAAACTTGAACAATTGTCTACACTAAGGGAGTTTGTACAATCTTGTACTCCATCCGTCGGCCATTCCCAAGAAATCGTAGCTGAGATAGAGTCGTCGATCGCACTTGCGATTCGATCCTTTTGGAGTTGAAGAATGTTGGTGTGTAGGAGTTCGAGGGCGGTGAAGACGCTCTTCACCTGCGTTGGATTCGAAGAAGCACTGAAGTCACCGTCTCGGTCACACCAGATAGCTGTGAGTATCTTTTGTAGTCCGGTTCTATATATGACTACAGTTGTCTCGAAACGATCGGGCGGTCTTTTTCCCTGGACCAGAAGCGATATGAGCGATTGGCCTAAGATTAGATCGAGGTACTCGCGGAGTATGATGCACTCTCGATAATACCCTCTTGTCATGTCCAAGTCTGTCTCGAAAGTATTGACCTCTGTTTCGGCCTTTTCCTCTTTCTCGAGATCTCGCTCCTCCACTGTCTGATGAATGAGGAGAATGGAGTCGGCGTTTGCTTTGCCCTCGTCGATTGATGTCTTAACAAAGTCTACACCAGACTGCAGCGACCTTTGTGCATACAAGGCGGGGTCGTAGGAAATTAGCTTCAATTTTGCCGTCCAGCGTGCAATGATCGCAATCAAATGGTTCTCCCAGTACTTTTCGTACGTGCTAGCGGACCGCACCAGCAGTCGGACTATACAGGCCGTCACATAGTCAATCATCGCAAAATACGCCGCTCGATTCTTCTCGGGATTCTCAAGTGCTTTGGATTGGTTTTCGGCGACACCATCTTTTCCGTATCTGGCATACAATGCCTTGCGAGATCGCGAGAACTGTTTCCCCGCAGAAATTGCCATCGATGGGCAATTCTTCAGAGCTAGTTGTGAGTTGTCGTGCTTAAGGATCTGAAGATTTATGGCCAGCTGGTCTGCCAAGCTGGAGATAGCGCTGAAGCCAGCCTGATCGGTGAGCTTGGGTAGGTCGTTACTCCGTAGCAGGAACGCGTCGCTGTGCGCTGCGGCCTTGATCAATCGCTCTATCTCTGTCTGAACAAGATACCTTTCGTCTTCCTCGGTGACTCCGTAGTCAGTGCAGTCATCGAATTTCGCGAGGCCCTTAGAAAGTGTGACCGATCCAATGTCGTAGTGCTCATGCTCGTACGCCACCTTGTAAACTTCCTCTTTGATGACTTCCAATGGACGATTTCGTTTAAGAGTCGATTTTCGATTTCTCAGTACCGAAAGGTGTTGGGTGAGAGCGGGTTGAGAGCTGCAATGTTCTTTATTAGCCATGATTCCGTTGGGTAAGGAGGAAGCAAGGCAGACCGGGTTCGAAAACCTACTGCTTGCCAATTGGGGGCTCCAACAATCATATGCGGGCACTCATGAGCCAATGGCCGAGACGAAAGGGGTGAATCGGTGATTGAAACTATGTCAACCTACCGTGTAGTCGTCTCGAATCCTGCTGTGGCCCTTCGATATGGGCGCCAACTGAATGATCTTCTTGACCAACTATTTCCATCCTGTTGAGTCACGGGTAGAGGTAAAGTTGAGCTGGCATCTGTAATTTGGATCTTGGGCAAAGGTAACGAGGTTGTCTGTGACATCGATCCTGCGACTGTTGATCCGATACTTGATGTGGTTTGGCTAGAAAGAGGATCGCAAGTCGCGTAAATGCCAGATGAAATAGCTTTTCCGGTTTCCTGGTGCTGGAACTGGTGATGAAAGATGTCTCCCGACCCGTTATTGTATCGGACATCGCCGGTGGCAAAGGGGATGGCATACACTGGCGACGCATGGTCACGCGTACCACCTCTGCTCTAATGGTCCAGCCAACAGGCAGCTAGGACAGCGACAGGAAGTATCTGTCCAGTCATTCGAAATAACCTGACCCAATTGCTGGATCATCGCGATATTGGTGGTGTCACGCCTTGGCATCCGTTTTGGGGTCATTCAGCCCCAGAGGCGCATCCTGCACCCAATCAATCACATCGATAAGCGACTGAGCGCGCCATGCTTCCATGACCCCATTTGGTTGAACTGAGAAGACGGAGTGGAGAGATCAGAGGGTGACTTATCTAGCTATTGGGACGAGCATCGCACCCCGACAGCAAACTGACTCTCAATGCCCACCTTTGAACACCTCAACTTGATCCCTGTAAAGCATTCTTTTCGTCGAAAATGTCTCTTAGCCTCTATGAAACAAGGAGGAAATCGGCCACGCGATGGATGAACGGCAATGGCATCGATAATGGCGACACCAAATTCGAACTCTGCGAGATAACGGAGAAGCGAGCAAGATATGGGGATGGAGTGCAAGTCTTTCCGACTTCTTCGGCACGTCAAGCTAAAGCACCGGATGATAAGTATGGAGCGTATGTCCTGCTGTTACGTAGGGTGATAAACTGGGAGGACAAGCCGCTCTGGACACAGCTGGAGATTCAGTCCGAAACCCTTTGTGACTGCATTCGAGACATCATGGCCGACTATCCCGATGTCAACATCAACTCGTCTCCAATTGTCTTCGACAAGCCATACGCACCAATCTTTCATAAGCGCAAAGAGATTGAACAGTATGCAAAGGACAAGAATCGCACCTCAGAGGACCGCCTCCACCTAGGCGTATTGGAACGCTTCATAACAAAGGACCTCGCGGAATCAAGTCGAACATACAAACAACTTATCGAAAACGGTATGGTTACCTTCGACGCTATTTGGATGATGTTTTGTCCTGGAGATCTCGTCCTGGCCCTTACCGATAAATATGTCGAATGTTTTAGATTTCTGGTGGGGCAAGAAGGCGTTCTAAATGAGGAAAGAATCTTCGTGATCGGTGCATGGTGTTGGGACTTCGATGGGAGTAAGTTTGGACCGACAATACGGCGCCTCGTAATACGAAAGTTCTCAGGGACGAAGCAAATCACGAAATTGAAGGTCTTCCCGCAAAAATATCTCGACGAACAGAGCTGGGATGAGCTAAGAGCTGAGCTGGTCAGCAGGGGCAAAAAGTGGCGAGAGAACGTCAGTTTTGCACACTTTGAATATGAAGGCAAGTTAAACCCACTTTGGAAGAATTGCGCGCTGAATTTGCATCAGGGATGGCTTGGACAGATCCGCCGCATTTTGACCCAAATACAATCGAAGTGGAGGATTTGGTCCCAACATATGTAAGCGTTATGCACTGTAGCCTCTCTAAGATAACCCTAACGATAGGGACCTAGATCAAAGGCCGAGTCATAGTCGACAGTGGGGGTCACCAGCAGGCCAATCCGCACATTAGCGTCAAATTTGAAGTGAATACCACTGAACAGCGTCCTCAGCAGACAAAGACGGACAAGTTAACGATCGCTTTATCGGAGATGAATTGTCATCCTGACACGTCTGAGTACGCACTTACGGACGAGCTTGCACTAATTTGTCCTGCCCGTCTTCGAGGCTACTCTCTGGTTCGCAAGATATGGGCGCTGTTCTTGATAAGAGCAACATCTCCAATTGCATGGAATGAGGCGCATTTTGATCAATTACAAGTTGACAGTCGTACAAAATGGCTGCTGAGTACACTGGTCAAAGAGCACAAAATTTCGCAGACTTCGAATGATCGCATTGCGTTGAAAGGCTCAGGGCTGATTTTCCTATTACATGGTCCACCGGGCTCGGGCAAAACGTTGACAGCTGGTAAGATGTGTAACACATCCTGTAGCTATTAGAGGCGCTGATTAATGTGTAGAGAGTATGGCGGAACTAACCCATAGGCCTCTGTACACCATCAACAGCGGAGACCTTGGACAAGACCCAGACCAAGCGCAGAAGCGACTAGCTGACATACTCGAGAGGGCAAAACGCTGGAATGCGATACTCTTATTAGACGAAGCAGACGTGTTCTTGGCCAAGCGGACGGCAGGCAATATCTCGAAGAACGCATTCGTCTCGATATTCCTTCGTCAGCTGGAATATTACCCCGGGATACTATTCCTGACTACAAACAGGATGGACGAATTCGACTCAGCATTCCAGTCCAGGATTCAATTGACGATCAAATACTCCGATCTTGACGAGGAGCAGCGCAAAGAGGTATGGCGGAACAACCTCAAAGAGCTGAATGGCGGCCAGCTCCCAGATGAGATATCAGAGGGAACTCTTACAAAGCTATCCCGAGAGATGCCGACATTGAACGGACGGCAAATCAAGAGTCTCATCTCTCTTGCGCGGCTGGTCTGCCAAGCAGACACAAATCTAGCATGGCTCGGAGCCATTCGCATGATCCACGAGCTGAATGAGCAAGGGCAACCCAGTCGAAGAGCCACAGGGTCGGGTCCAGCATCCGCAGAACCAGCAGTGGGTATAGAGCGAAACGGGATCCCACATCTGACGAGCGCTGAGATAGAAGATAATGTCGACACTATCATCCTGAGATCTGCGGCCGAGTCAGTGTTCGAAAGTCCAGTGGCTTCGCGCAGAGGGTCCACAACAGTTGATCGGAGCGAAATTAGCAAGGGACACTCCGACGGGAGACGAGGAGTACTGGGTTCAGGAGTAGATTCGAGCAGGCGGAGTCGTCGAGAGATATCTCCCCGTCCTGGACTTCACACGAGAACTTTCACCCTTTGATGAGAGGTGACGCATGTATGACACACCTCGGGGCGTTTTGAAAAGGCGTTGATGCTGCTTCTCTCTTCTTTCTTTTGAGAATTCCCTGTCGGAATGTGGTTTCCAACCAGAACTTCAATGTCATCAGGACTTCTACTCCGCAAGTGGCGGTGCAGCTTCAAAAGGTTCCGCGCCATCATTGCACATCCCGCAACTTAAAGGGCCCATGTAGGCTTGGATTTCTGAAGCTGTAGGCCTTTGTTTGGGTGACTCGTCTATCATGTCCGGAAGGATGATGGTGCCGGCTCGGACTTCGGGTTTTTTTCCAACCATTTGTTCATGTATCGCAGGGTCTGGATGCGGCAAATCGTAATACCACTTGCGTACGGCTGCAATATTGGATTGATATGAGGTACCGCCCTCTGAATCCCAGCGCACGGATTGGAGTCTCTCTCGCTCATTGGTACCCTGAAGCGATCGGAACGTGGCAAGTATCTCCATAAAGACACAGCCCAGGGAGAATATGTCCGCACTGAAACCGCGAGTATCCTGAAGGATGACTTCTGGTGCGGCATAAGCCCTTGTAAAGGAAGTCGGAGAGTCTGTTTCAACTTCTTCCGAGGACTGATAGGCACGTGCAATGCCGAAGTCAGCCAGGTAGACCTTGTACGGGGCATCGTCGATTCTGGGCGCACTCATCTCGCGTACCAGAACATTCTTTGGCTTGATGTCCATGTGTTTCACGTTACGACTATGTAGAAAGTCAATTGTGTTGGCAAGACATCCGAAGAACGTCTGAAGAGAGTCCATCCGAGATCTCAGACGCGGTTGAATTTCGAAACTCTGGACGAAAGCGGGGGTCTCCATGTCCTTTATAAGCTCGCTCGTGTCGTCCAGGAAAACATCCAGGTCCCATTCAGCAGCTGGGTATAGTAGTATCGCGAGATCTTTTCGAAGCGTATAAGTGCCCACGAGCCGAACAATATGCGCATGTTGGTGTTTTTGTAGGTGCTCAACTTCATTCACAGCGTCTTCCCGGCTTAGCCTTCTGTTGCATCGCACGATCTTCCGCGCTAAACGGATCCGCCGGCACTTGACACTTTCGACTATCGCAGTCGCGCTGTGACCAAGCACTTTCTCGCGTATCAGAGGTATCGTCTTCTCTTCGCAAGTTGCGTATTCGACATGCTGCCCGCGCCCGGACCAATCAAGCTCATCCTTCGGGTCAAGGAGGATACCGCGTACTTTCAAATACTGTAGCCATTCGCTCGTGAATACTGGTGCTGATGTGCATGCTGCACTCGAGTCGGTACCACTTGATCCGAGTGATAAGTTACGAGCACGCAGATGCCGCATGATGTCGTTCTCCATGCCATCTTGACTACTTTTTCCATCCAGACCGGCGACATCGATGAGGGCCTTGGTGATGTCTCGGACTATAACGCTTGCAGGACTGCTCCTGCCAAGAAAGAAAGGTTGCATTGTTCTTGCAACAACTTCTTGAACCTGAGGTAGAAGCATTTGCTTGCGTGTATAAGGTGAGGCTACCGTAGCGATGTCGTTAATCACCCGCGAGACATCTGGGAAGCGATCGTTGAACCACTGTTGATATGACTCTATCCGATCAATTTGGGGAGTCTCATCAAATACTCCTATCTCTCGATCCAGCGATGGAGAGAATGCGAGGGGAGCGGTTTTGTAGCTCGCAAGACTAGACGCGGCCGTGTTGTAGCTGCGAGGACTGCCTAGGGTGAAGCCTCGCTTTGTAAGGGAGTTCCGAATACCAAACTGACTACCACGGTAGCTTTCGTAGTTAGCCAGGAAGCTATATTTGGGAGGGTTGGACGATAGTGAGATGTTGGAGATGGTTCCTGATTCAAGACGCGTAATGTCTCCAAACTCATCATCGTGTTCGTCCTCCCAATCTTCATTGCCGGCATCTCCGTCTTTGCCTCCGCCTCTTGAGTTGACATGAATATCTTCTCCAGAACGATGACTGGGACACGTGAACTCGTGCGTGCATGCTCCGGCCTCGCTTTCTAGAGAGAAGAATTGCCCACATTTCTTGCACGGGTATTGAAGATGAGGGTCGTAGCCGTCTTCCCGCCAGCTGAAGCCTGTCGCTATGCCGTTATCGGCCATGCTAGATGTGTACAGGGCGAAGAGTGGTGAATCAGGCTCCGGCCACACGCGGCTGAGGTTGTTGGAGTGGCAATAGCTCGGAGGCCCGTGCGTTGCTCTGTCGCGCCTGCTCCGCTTGCTCAGGCATCAGAAAGACGCTGCAGAGTGAGACGATCAGTCCGATACTCGCATATCGGAAGTGATTAATGATGGGCCTTGGGGATGCTACGATGAAAGGGTTGGACGCCATAGTCAACAAGTACGAGGGTTTGGTCAGGGAATGCTTACTAAGCCGGCCTCAACGCAATCCGTAGGAAATTTTATAACCACCAGCAATAATCCGCGCTCAAAATCACTAGAACTGAGTAGCTCTGGTTGTCTTCGGGTGTCTTCATGCTGATTACCCTTGTGTATGGCCTTATTCCCAAATTTTCTTTGCGCGTACCCATGCTATGCGGCGAGGGTAATCTACGTACGAGCCCCACTACTATCCCCTTAGTCCTCGGTCCACGTACGTCTCCGTTATCAACATGCACAGGTTTCACTTCCTTTAATACAGGATCCCCCCGTGAAAGCCTTCAGGTATCTCAACCCCAACCCGGGGGTATCCTACCTGACTAGATCTAAATGAAGGGTATGTCTTCTTCACTCCACGGGTAGCATAAAGCGATGACAACACCAGCGTGCTTTCTCCAGAAATATACATATATCCAAGACTTCATGGACCAAGGTGCAACTAGGCACCCGTGAACGGCATCTAAATCACCGCCTCGTGGCCCTCAGGGTGAAACATATGAGTGGTGGTGGTAGCAACGAGTATTAGGTCTCCCCAGAACGTGGTCAAAGGGCAAGCAGATGCTGTCCTGAGAACTGTTTCAGCATCAGTTGTTGGCTACATGCGTCAATCACCCTGGAGCAACTTTCGGAGTGTCTGTACCGGATACGTGAGACATTCGTACTGAAATCATATGGGTTGGGCTGCTTACGTGCAATGACTTGTCATTCGACAACAGCGCAGTGGACAGCAGCTTCTTCCTGTCCTGCACGTTGAGGATATGCTACGACGAAGACATTAATTCATGATTGTGCCCAGTATAATGGCATTCTTCTGTCTGACAATGGCTATTGACTTACATCTTCGATGGAGTCCGTGACGACGTAGCGCAGCGTCGTCACGGGACGCTCTTGTCCCAAGCGATGCACTCGTGCGAGAGCCTAGTCTTCCACTGACGGGTTCCATTGAGGCTCAAGTAGGTGGACCCGGGAAGCTGCAGTGAGGTCGAGGCTAATGATGAAAGTGAGAGATTGGACAAAGAGCTCCAACTCAAGTCTGACACTTACCCGCAAGCCCCACAAGAAATCGTAATCAAGATAGCGCGTATGCTAGTATCGGAGTGAAACTGTTGAATAGCACGCGCTCGTCGCTGCGAAGCTATCTTGCCGTCGATACGGATGAATTGTATACCCTCCATCTCAAAGCCACGTTGAACCATATCTAGGCTTGTAGTCCAGTACGAAAACACGACACTATATTCCGTGAGCCGGTTCACGTGCACAAGGAGGCGCCATCGGGCACTCCACACTTACTTCTTCTCCCCAGGAGAGGCTCGGACTTCCGCAATGAGGGCCAGCACTTTGCTAGACAGACGTTGTGCGTTGTTCAAATCCATTGAAGCTGGCGAGGCACTTCCTATAGGGCTCAGTCGTGGACTCGCTAGAAGTGGTGGTAGGCGGCGGAGAAGACACTGATTAGCGGCGACGATGCATTCGCATGGATCCGGTGCTTCGTATCGAACAAGAATAGCACAACTAGAGCAGAATAACCGCGAACAGTTTGTGTAATACACTTCCAAGGATCCTGGTTGCTCCAATCGTTGCCTACCCGAGGGCGCGTCAATAGGCTCCAGACATTGCGCGCATGTCTCGCCCCCGATCAGGAGACGCTGAGCAAGAGACATGGGTACCCCATCGCATCCAACAGTGGAGGGAGACGAGAGACTACGTTCGTCCAACTCGTATAGCTCATCAGGAGCAGTATTCCTTCCCGGTATACCTAAAATTTTGAGTGCAGGTGCAGACTGATAGTCTCCAAGGTTGCAAATGAGCCGAAGCCTGTTGATTTGCTCGATGGCACTTAGCCAGGAGCTCTCAGCGCGACTCGAACCATCGGCAGCATTGTCAAGCATTTCTGTTACCGGAAGTTCCACTCGGCGATACCGTTCCCGTTCCATCGTACTGAAGGATACCCTCACAATCTTATCGTCTCTCCGAGGAAGATCTAATATAGTTTTCGTGCGGCGAATCATAACGCACGAGAGGAGTTTCTTAAGAGCGTCGATTGCTTCGTCAGCCAGCCCTCTCCGCCACAAGTCAGAGATATCTGCATCAAAAGTCTCAGGATCATCATAGGGTTTAACGTGAAGCGCACTGAATAATCCTAGGATGTCCATTAGCCTATTTTGGATAGGGGTGCCGGATATCGCCCATCGTGACCTTGAATGAAGGGATAAGATGGCGCGCGCGGTAGAGGTCTTATGATTGCGGATTATATGCGCTGGATGTGATTAGTTGCTGTGAACAGCGAGTCATCATTGCGGGTCATACCCTCGTCCAAGATAATGCGTCTCCACAAATATGAGCATGCCGAACCTGACCTTCCTCTCTTTTTCCGGCTCTCGTATTCGACGGTCTGATAAGTTGTGAACACAATATCAGGGGCAGTGGCAGCCCCCGGAAGCTGCAATCGATGCTTCCCATGATGGGTGAACCAGGTTAGCCGACCGGAATGGGCATGACTGAAGTTATTAGCCCAAGATATACTCTACTCCTTGATCGGCCGTACATCTTCAACTGATTTTCCCAAACCGAGAGAACTGATGCACGTAGTCAGCCGCTGCGCTTGAGGCCGATGTGTCTCTTCTTACGACTCAAGGGAACAACCACAAGAGTTGAGCAGATCTCAGTCAGTTGTGGGTCCTGACTTGGAGGAAACGAGCTTCTAATATCAGCATCTTGGTCGGACGCAACCAGGGCGATCATGCTTAAGGTTTTGCCAAGACCCATTTCGTCGGCAATGATACCCCCTCTACTGATAAAGGGTGGGGTCACTTGGGCTCGGCCGGTGATCGTATTAATATAGTTTCAGAAGATTAGCATCGACGCGGGGCTGGAGGAGCTACAGCAACCTGCCTCGTGGTGCCATCATATGTGGACTTTGACCAGATTCCCAGGTCATTCGTAGTTGGGTGCAGTCCTTGCTCCCGTCGTAGGAAAAGGTCAAGGCCTGCCGCTGATGTCGCTTCAATTGGGTACGCAGCGCGCTGGGTGTGAATGCCTCGGCTAGCTCATCTATAGTCTCAAAGCCCGCAAGGAAGTCGTTGAGCTTGGGGGAGAAGTTCTCGACTTGGTGTCTCTGGCCTATGCTAATTAGGTCGAACGTCATCTGGGGCTCTTCATAGATGGTCGACAGGCATTGGGGATTCAAGTATGGCACGTTGCGGTCACAGCCCAGCGGGTCCTCCAGATAGTAGCCGCACTTCGTTGTGAAGTAGCCGACATCGTCCAAGCGGGTTTTAGGCCCGTAAAGTATAATAGATACGAAGCCCACAGTGCCGCGGGGAGATTGCTCGCGCGATACCGCCGTGGTGGAGAAGGTAAGCTGCAAGACGAGCTCGCCGTCCGCCCGAAGCTTTGCAAGAGCTTCTAAGGTGTGTTTGTTCAGCCCACCGAGGCTCTCTCCTGACGTTGAACGGCACACATCGCCAGATGGCGTGAGAGAGACGGCTTCGCGGAGGCAGGGTGCTGCGGGAGCAACGTTTGGACGTGCAGTCACGGGACGGTCAACAATCTACGGCAGGGTCAGTGCGAGCGACGAAGAGAGAGACTGACTGACCATGCCAAAGCACACAGTGCTATCGTTGCGGAGAGGCTGATGCTGGTCGTTGAGCGAAGCCGCGACGGCGTCGACGAGAATCGCAGAGACGGAAGACATCGGTGCTCACAGACGCCATCAGCACATAGGGGCCTTTCACCGATTGCCCGGCACCTTCATCGAAGATTGCAAATGTTTTCGGACCTCGATTATTGAGTGCGATGTGAGCGAAGCTCCAAGAAGGTTGATGCAACTCATGCCAGGCAGTGAGGCTGACACCACACCGCTCCGCCACAGCAAAGCGCCTGCCTCGTCGGCTTTTCCTTTGCCTTATCCCAGGTCCGGCTTCACTTTTCTTCTGCTCTGCATCGGTTAAGACATTGCCCTCCGCAACGCCATTCATAGCTGTGTTGGCCCCGTCGTTGCGCTGACTTTGTTGTTGGAGCCCTGGCGTCCACCTTACAACGTGGTAGCGCCGACCAAAAATCGCTATGACCCAAGCGTCGCCCCAGGCACGCCTTACACTCTCCGACGCCTTCCAGCGCTTCGAAGCCACAGTCAGTTCGAGCGACCGTCGCCTATTCACAAACACAACCCTTGCCGACGTTAGAGATGAGGCCCTCAGCATCGAAAGACGGCTGCGCGCGCGTGGCACATTCAGAAATATGGCGCGGCTGCAGCCCTTCCTCAGGGGCATGGAACACTATGCGAAGGTTGTCGAAGTACTCTGCAATGGCACACCGTACCTGTCGTGGATATGGGCACCCGTGAAACTGATGCTGATGCTGTCTGTGGACTTTCTCGGCGCCTTTGAGAAGCTTATTGACGCCTATGGAAGAATCGCCGACATGCTACCTCGCTTTGACCGACTGGCCGTGGCTCTGAGCCACGACTATAACTTCCAGGTCCTCCTTGCTCTGGTGTATGCTGATATCGTCGAATTCCATCGCCGTACTTACAAGTTTCTGCGAAGAAAAGGTATGTCGGCGCCTCGTGTCCCAACCATGACTAATTCGGGCAGCCTGGACCAATTTCTTCACTTTCGCATGGTCCGGATTCGAGTCGCGCTTTGGCGCCATTCTAAACAATCTTGCCTATCATGGAGAGCTTGTAGATAAAGAGGCCGTTTCGGTCGATATTGCCGACACCCTGACCCGTAGCCGACTTGACGAGGAGAGGTGGGAGCGACAAGAACGAGAATGGAGAGCACAGAAGGTCCGTGCCGTCTTATCCTGGCTCAGCACGAACGATACTTCCCGGGCGCCTGAAGATGTTCTGGAGAAACATGTGCGCGACTGTATCCCTGGGAGCTGCGATTGGTTTTTAAGCCACAGAAAGACGAAGTTGTGGCTTCAAGACGGGGCTTCAACCGCTCTTCTTTGGTTGTACGGGAAACCAGGCGCAGGTCAGTCGTTCAATTATGTATGCTTGCGAGATTCCTATTGATTGTCATAGGCAAATCCATCATATCCTCGAGCGTCGTACGCCACGCCGCCAACACAAGTCGCAATGTCTTCTACTACTTTTGCAGCTACCTGGGTCATGCGACCGCACGCGGAGACTCCTCCCTCCTCCTGCAGTCTTTGGTTGCCCAGATCGTTCAGAAACACCACGATCTTGGGGTCTACGTTTTCGATAACTACTGCCAGTCTCACCACGTTCCGACTCAGAAGGCACTACTGGGTTTGTTACCAGAGCTCTTGCAAGGACTTGGGTCTGTTCGCATAATTATCGACGGCATTGACGAATGGGCTGTGGCTGAGCAAAAGGAGGCTCTAAAATCTCTAACACATTTAGTCTCAACTGATTCTGCGTCCCACATCTGCAAGGTATTAGTGGCAAGCCGAGATACTCTTGAAATATCCCGCATATTACGAAAGAAGGGAAGTAGAGCTACTTCGGTGTCTTTGAGCGATCAAGAGGAGAGTATCGGCATTAAAGACTCCATAGCAGCTCTCATTGAGAATAAATTTGGGAATTTGCCGGACTATTTTGCTGACCTTGATCCCAATTCGTTGATCTTGAGCAAGGTCAAGCAGGCGCTCCTCAGCAAATCGAACGGTAGAGTACTCCACTCATTGATGATCCGCTATGAAGCTGATACATTGGAAGGCATGTTTCTATGGGTGCATCTAGTACTACATTCCCTTGATACAGTGTATAGCCCAGAAGAGCTGAGCAATATTGTTGACGACTTGCCTTCCGATTTGGACGCACTCTACTGTCGAATACTCGAACGACTCTGCAGTACACCAGGCGCCGAAAAATATGGTGGAGTACTAACGATGCTCGGTTGGATCTGCTTCGCGTACAGACCACTGCACAAAGCTGAGATCCTCCATGGTCTTGCTCTGCGTGCAGCGGAAGGATCCGCCGTTGGTGTGCCAATTCCTCAAATTCTTGACCATTGCAAACCACTCATCGAGGAACGACCCAATTCAACCATCGTCTTGGCTCATTTTTCAATCGCCGAGTAGGTGCGCCACTATACTGCAAGCTCGGGCTGACAATCTAAGATTCTTACTCAAATCGAATGTCGGAGAGCGGGTCTCGCGCCAAGNTTCTCAGCTCAATATCTCGTATGCNTGCNCTACTCATCGCATATGAATGGGCTCCGGCTCCTCGAGAGGCCG